>CM021787.1:1479094-1641773 GCA_011076525.1 Nettapus auritus | reverse complement strand
AAGAAAAGAAAAGAAAAGAAAAGAAAAGAAAAGAAAAGAAAAGAAAAGAAAAGAAAAGAAAAGAAAAGAAAAGAAAAGAAAAGAAAAGAAAAGAAAAAAGAAAAGAGAAAAGAGAAAAGAGAAAAGAGAAAAGAAAAAAGAAAAGAGAAAAGAAAAAAGAAAAAAGAAAAAGGAAAATAAAGTTTATTTTCCTGGAAAATTTGGAAGGCAGATTTTTTCAGTTCGAAAGGCACTCAGTGTTCTCGAATGCTTCTGCAGTGTCCTTCAGGAGCTGCAGTTCACACACATTGTGACCCATTCTCTTGGATGACCCAGAGACCCCACCTCAATATCTCGCAGAAAGCACCCTAGTTAGCAACGCGTGTGTATTCCCTGCTGGATTGTATTCGAGGTGAGGAATTCATGCACCCCAAAAGCCAAATGGTTGCCCCTAGTTTTGCGAGGGCAAGCTACTACAGCCTTGCACTTCTAATGCAGGTCAGCAGCAGTGGGTGGAACGCTTCCAGAGGGCTACAAACACGACTTGTGCCTGCGTTGGTGATGTCTGAAGCAAACTTATTTCTGTTATAGCAAGGATTTGGAGCCCCGGGGAGGTTTGGGCTGGAAAGCTTCCAGGAGAAAGACGCAGTCCTGCTGAGCAGAGGTCCCAGGCAAGCAAGCAAAGGTTACCAACAAGGTCCCCACAGCTTGTTAGACTCGCCCAGCCTCCAGTGCCTTTGGCTGCCTTTGGTGTTTCTCTGTATGAGACGGATTAAAAACCTCATATCCCAGAACACGAGCAAGATACCAGAGGAGAGAGGCTCACACTCCCAGTGAAATGGAAAGAGTAACTGACACTTTGCGTGGTTGGGAACTTTCATAAGTGTTTTTTTGGCCGGGTTTCATAAGCACTTTTTTATCCAGGGTTACAGAGTTACAAGTCGCTGATGTGTTTGCGGTGCTAAGGCTGAAGGCTGCACCTCTGATGTTAATTGAATCCTGTGATCCCTAGCATGCCCTTGCAACACCAATAACTGAAACATCTGGCAGAGCCAGCACAAGTGCATTAGAGCCCTGGTTCCAACAGCAATTAAAAAAGGGGGGAGAAAAAGAGAAAAAGCCAATTACATGTAATTGGATTCAGTAAACTGAATTATCTCACTATTAAAGCGGTGCTTGTTTTTTAGATAGTGGGACATTAAAACTATCAAAAGCATTAATTGATTCATCCCTTTTTTCAAGTGCTTTCCCAACAGTGCCTCTATTCAAGAGCTGCAACCTTTTGTTCGCATGGGGAGTCTGAATTATACAGACCATGTTTATATCTTGGTAGCTCTATTCATTCTGACTTTTTTGTCATGTTGGTGTTTTAACTCAAAAACGAGCTGAAACTCCTGCAAAACATAATGGAAGGTTTATTTCTTCCTTTGTGGTGCCTTCACTGTAGCTGGAGGTGTAATTTAACAAGGGAGAGAGGGAGGGGGATGTTTTGAGGCTGATTCTTAGTCATTCAGGTCTCACACGTGGGAGCTGTGTGGCTGGGTAGGAAGCCAAAAGGAGCCAGACGCCTTCTCTGTGCCGCTGTGTTATGCAGCTTGGCAGACGTCTGTTCTCCATAGCACCTTTTAGCACAGCTCCAAGGTTGCATGAGGCAAATTCCTCTTCCTATGACCTCTGCAGCCACCTTTCAACAAAGGATGCTCAGAAACCCAAAGGGTTTCGGGGCCAGCACTGACCCCAAGGGCTCGGAGCAGTGCCATAAGAAGACCCCGTACACCCACTGTCGGTGGCTGCAGGAGGGTGTCTGCATAGCCGGGGATGTCAGGCAGTTGTTCTGCGCCCCAGTGGAACATTTGTTGCCACGCATGATTGAGGGTGAGGCCCCCTACATCTTTCTTTCTGCCTTACTAAATGGATACTGAATGCTGGAAAAGTCAGCCATGAGAATAAGTCAGATCCAATGAGTTATTTAGGCAAATTGAAAGCATTATGTCAATTTGATGGGAAGCGTTTCAGGCCAGAATGGTACTATTGGCATTTTCTTCCTTCTGAATCAATAGCTTCTAAAGGATTACAATTTAATTTTTAAAGGGTAATTCAATCAAGAATTTGAAAACACAAGACATTCTTAAAATTAAACTTTAATCAGATTTATTTATTTTTTAAAATTGTACTTGCGGAAAAAGAAGAACAATTTCCCAACTGTCCTTCACCTTGGACTTCAAGGGGCAATTCTCTCTTGTATCCCTAGCGAGAATCTGTCTCCTGTGCTTACTTTGAGTTGCTCTTGTTTGTGCCAGTTCTACTCAGACATGTTTCTGTTAATGCCCTGAAAAGACATCTTGTTAAAAAAACACCAAAGACTTGGCTGAGGAGATGCACTTTCGGAAGGAAGCGCTCCATGTCAGAGGAGGTACCTGTGACGTATCGGGGTCTTTGCGGTCTGTGGCTGGTGGAGGACCCAAATCAGATCAGGTACACCTCCAAAGCCATCCCCACTGTGCCCCATGGGGCTGGCCAGAGGCAAGTGGATTAGGAAGCATCCGAACGGCAGGTTTAAGGACTCCACTAGTGCTTGATTGCAGAATTGATGTCCTAAAAGTAGCAGAGGACTTTTCTCAAGTGTTTAATCTGCGTCTCTAGGCATCCAAGGCAGATGCCAGGACTGTGAAGACATCTTAGACTGGTGAGCCCCTGACTTCAGCAGAAGTAACGCGTGTTAGAGCCTGGGGCTGCGGAGGGGTCGCACAGTGAGCCATTAGCAACCGGGTGGGAATTGCAGCCTTGGCAGATGATGCAGTCAGGACACAGGGAATGCTGATCTCATAGGAGGGCATGACACAGAAGTGGCAAAGAGCACTTGGAACTGTTCAGGGGACTAAAACTTCCCAGATAAACCAGATCGTTTTTTCTCCAGCCCTTCCATGATTTTTTTATTAAGTGCTTCTTCTAATATTTTTCATAATTTACTTCCCAGGCCCTAATCGTGCTGCCCTTTGGAATGAAGAACCTATGTCCGTTCAGTGATAGTAACTCTGAAATCAAATTACTGCTAATCAGGACAGCTTTCCTTTTGCAGAAGTCACAGTGACACTGCAGAAAGCCACGGGTGATGAAACGCTGCTGTAGTATGCCCTCATCTCAGTACAACAGGACGTGTTCTTTCAAAAATACCAATTCCTTCAGATTTCATCCGAAACCCCCATTCAGAGAACCCTCCTCTAAATAACGTGTACCTGGCACTTTTTGTCATGCCAGCCACAGAGCGATCAAGGACACTTTAGGTGGAGCAGTGAAATAGGGTGACACATGGCACAGGGAAACGATAATGAAGATAATTATGAAGATAAGGTCCCTTTGGGAAACCATTGTACTAAATGCCTCAGAAAATCTGAACTACCAAGAGGTTTTGCCATAACCACTCTTTTCGTGAAGAAGTACTTACACGTCCCAGAGCATCAAGGTTAAAAACGCTGCCTGCTTCATTATTGTAAGACAATGGCTTTCTTTCGAACTGTTGTTTATGTGCCAGATGGGCCAGTGATGTTTTGCTTGGAATAGAGAGAACTGTGTGATTACAAAATGCAATAAAAACCCCAAACACCTCCCTGGCTGAAATGTGATCAGCAATACTTTTGTTTAAGGTGACACCTAAAGCCTGCAAAACTTGCTGTAATTAACCATGGAGAAAATAAAACAAAATGACACTGCATATATATGTTTTTTCAGGATTTGATGCTTCTGCAATCTGAAACAAAATTGCAGAATAAATAACAGATGGAACAGAGTTCTTCCACTTACCTAGGGAGTGGTCAGACACTACAGAGGATTTTGCCATAGGGATGAAAATCTAAGGAGAAGGTTAGCATGCCTCTAGGGATCAGTAAGTGCCTTGGAGAGACATCCAAAGAGGCAGGGACAGGCTGAGGTGTCAAACAGCCTGGGACAGTGATCCAGAAGACGTTTGCCCCAGCATCTGCAAAACCCTGCATGCAGCAGAATGATCCTGGTCCCCACACTTAGTTCCTGAACACTTTTTGTTTCTACACCAGGTTGAGTAAGAGTGTCTTGGTAGTTTTCTGCACCTTCCCATGTAGATATATCCAGAATGATTGTTCCCTAAATTATATATAAAAAGCATATGAGAAGGGCTGGGGAGAGATGGGTTTCTGTGTTCTCCAATCATCAAGAAATGAATTTTTCAGCTATAGTTTTTGTTTTATGTACTTGGCATTTATTATCTGCTAAAAAAAAAATAGATTGTCTTTTTTTTATTTTTTGTACATTTCTGTTCCTTTCTGATTATCAGTGTGTTGTCAATTCCTTGCTGCAGGCACTGTTTTGTCATAATCCTTTCAGAATAAAAAGCTAAAAAAAAAAGAATAACACAATATGAATTTCAATGATCTCTCCTTTTCAATTAATGGCTCAAATAAGCATTTGATTTACATTCATAGAGACACTTGCTGCAGGCTAATTAAAAATAACGTATTGTTGGCAGATCATTTATTGAGGGAAAACAAATTGACAAAAGATAAATTAAGTTGCTATGTAATTAACTAAAAAAATACACAGCTGAAATAGTAAATTAATACATACATTTATCAATATCTCAACCAGGAGTGAATAACGAACTTTAAATTCCCCTGTAAAGAACAGGAAATAAGCAGATGCGGCTGGAAGAATATGCGAGGCTCAAATTTGCATGCAGGCTGCTGCAAGTGAGCGCTGCTAGATGGCAAGTGCCGAGCCCTTGACCTTGTCAGGCCGAGGTCTTCTCTGCTAGCCAGTGCAGGCGTTCCAGGAAAGGAAGGGTGGAAGTGGGGGGTCAGTGAGCAGCCTGCCTCCTGGAAACTTACCCCCCGAATCCTCGGAGCTTGATTTTGCGTTCCTGAGGAACGAGGGTCTATAGCCATTCCACAAGTTCTTTTTAAAAGTATTTTAAAGCCAATCAGTGGCAATTCTAAGTAGTTTCATTATGTGGATAGATGCCCAGTCATTTCATTCAATATTCATTTTCATCTTGACCTCATCATTGTAATATCTGTGGGTAATACTGGTTTGTATTAAGCTGTCTGATTAAAATTTGCCAAAAGTTTTCTTTATCTGTTTCACAGCACTTCATAAAAATTACCAGAGGCTTGACCAGGAAAACTGGCCAAGGGAAGTTTCATTGCTCTAAATTATGATGAATTTGGCATAAGAAACACTGGGTGCAACAATTTCTCTGCCTGGCACGTTAACACCAGAAGTACAGATTGCTGAGGAGGAGGAGGAGAAGGAGCTGCTGTGGTGCTTGTGGTGCACAGAGCTGGTCTTGCTGCATTGAGAGGAGGAGTGACGTGAACCCCAGGACACAGGCTGGGGAGGATTAGCAGAATGACTAACAGTTCGTGACTGACAGGATAACTGAGTATACACAGAATGGACTTCAAGGCCACAGACATGGATACAGCCTGGTAACTGGGAGGTGGGAGCTCATACAGGGGGAAACATAACCCAGAAAGCTGGCAGTTCCTTTGAAGATGTTATGTTGCAAGTGAATAGTAAATTATTCCAAAATGAGGGAAGGATGTCAAAGGACATCAGCCTGGCTAAATGAGAAATTATTCAGTGTCCTCAAAGAAAAGAAATGCAGAATGCAAAGGCAGACCGATAAGGACGACCGCAGAACAAGCAGCACGACCAAGAGGCAAAAGGCCAGGGCTGGCCCCGAGAAACCAGCGCCGAGGGGCAGAACCGTTGCCAGAAGCAGCCTGCAGTGACGTGCCTGGAAGGGGATGAGCAAAGAGCTGATCTGCCTTTTGCAGGGAGAAAAGCACTATTGACAGATGTTGCCAGAAGACCAATGTTTCTCATGTATGGGTTGTTTTTTTTTTCCACCCGATAAGTTTTCAGTGAAAAGGTCAAACGCAAGCCTGTATCTTTAGTCAGTGGGGAGAAATGTGGTCACTTCTAGAGGCTAAATCTGATCAGGAACTTCGTTCTGATTGCTCTAAATCTTTTGAAAAGAAATCTCTTCTTTGTTTGGCCCTCAGCAGAGGCTCAGGTGAGTCTCTGGGTTAAACTCCCACCTCAGTATCCTTTGACCACGTGGACTGTGGTACAGCAGAGTCATGACCTCCGAATCCCTGCACCCTTTTCCCCTTCCTCCATCAAACAACCCTGAATAGTCCTTGTGGTTAATGTCTGATAAAAGAAGCCGTTGGTGCTTAATGCTCAATCTGAGTTTTCAAGGCTCAGGAAGAAGAAAACAATATTTAAGGGTTGGATTTCCAGATCTGCATAAAGAGGGTATATTAGCATTGATATTTGGATGGGATAGTTTCCCACCTTGTCTGCTGAACAGAACATGAGCTTTGAATATCATATCAAACCTTTTCTGCTTCATTGAGCTTCTCTTTTATGCTCTGTTGCTTTCCTTTGGCTTTTCAAGGTATGACCATTACTGAAATGGAATAATAACTAGTACCAGGGATCCCACTTCAATTGCACATTCACACAAAAGCCATTGCTTAGGTTTCAGCAGTTGTGTATAATTTGGAAAAAAAAAAAAAAGAAAGAGGAAGAGAAAAATAATTTGTTATACTTCAGCAGGCAAATGAGAGGATCCAAATGAGAGTGGCTTCATAACAGCGTGATGGCTTACTTGGTAACTGCTCATGAAGCCGACTGGGAATGGACTCTCTCAGCAAGGTAGTGTTGTATGCTGACCTGAGTCATTCAGATGGGAGAGCTTTATCGCTGAACTCAGAGGGAATATAAATGATGTTCAATGGAAATACTGCCAGCAGAGCCCCTCTGGGTTCGGAGATCAGCTCTAGAATAATTTGGGTGGGAATTTGAAGAGTTCCATGGGAGTACAAAACTGATTTCAGCTTTCAACTACAAATGAAAAGAAAAATACTGCGAGTTAGTAAAAATGTTGCATACATGAGCGCAAGGAGGGAGAGTGTGAAAGATGATAGAGTTCTCTAATATTCTGTCTAGCCAGAAAAAAATCATGAAGGCAAGTAACTTGAGCCTTCCGCAGCATCCCTACTGCGAAGTCCCGTTTTGGTGCTCTTTCTCCCACCCAGGTGTCCCTAATGCCTGCCAACCCCCTGACTGCCACCATATGTTAACTGCACCGGGAGAACATGCCGTTTTCTCTGTCTCCGTTTCTGAGTTTTCTCGTGCATTTTTCCTGAAGGTGAAACTCATTTTTCATTGAATTTTCCATTTGCTTTTATCTTTGGAGGTCTTAGTTCAGATTCTGCTGTTTATCCAGGCTGTAAGGGCTAACCAGAATCTGGGTTATTGTAAGGATCTGAAGGGAGAAAAGCTGTTGAATTTTGCAAAAATCACCCCAAGCCTAACTGATTTGTTTGAACTAGAAAAGAACTAATTTTGCTGCATTCTTACATTATTTTCTCATCATAGCAACTCCACCATATTCAGTGAAATTTTGTCTGATTTACAACAGCACATGAAAGGAAAATTAAGCCCCAGTGTGTCTGAGAAGGGAAAGCTAGAGCCTGCAGATGTCTTGTTGCCCAACTGCTGGTTGGTTAGTTGGTTTTCTCTGTCTGTTCTTCAACCCCAGCCTTGTCTCTGCTTTGTGAAACTGAAGGCAGGACGTATGGAGGGAGGGGAATGATTTTACCATTTTTCAAATCAGTTTTTCTACTAAAAAAGAAAAACTACACTTTGGAGCAGTGAAGGAAATGATAATTTTCTTTTTCTTTTCTTTTCTTTTTTTTTTTTCCAGGATGAAAAATGTTTCAGGAAAATGTCTGTTTTACTTGAAAATGTGATTCATACCAAAATAGAGAGATTCAATAGAGAATGAGAAATAGAATTCCATACAATACATTTGCCCCATATCCCTACTATGAAATGTTGACAGCCTGTGGTTACCCTTTGGGTTTGCTTCCATCTGTTACCATGTTCTTCAGCCTCTGCACCTGGTGTTTGTTACTGGCTACACCGGTCTGAAGGCTTAGAAACACCAAAATAAAAGAAATCCAAACTAGATCTGGACATGGCAGCTTTGGTCTAAGTCTAATGATGCCGTATGTCACTGGGAATTGATATAATGTTTATTCAGTTTCTTGGACTGACTCATCTTACTGACTCATTCTCCTAGTTCGGCTTTTGTCCCCAGTGGAAAACACAGGTTGTTTTTGATATAGAGCCCTGCCTTCCATTTTATTTAGGGTCACTCTTAGCCTTCTTTCATACTGGACCAAGAACGCACAGCACCTCATTTTGCAGCTGTCCTTATGCTAAAACAACTGTGCAGTTGCCCTCCTTTGGGTATTGCTGTAGCCATAAGGAAATGTCACTTATCCACAGTGCTGATGCCTTCAGGTCCTTTCCATTTCCTTGATGTATAGTTTCCTAGCCCTGCCAATACTCAGTCCACCCAATGTCACTCAAAGCCCATATCTGTTATCCAGAGAGACCCATTTCTGAGACAGAAGAGCGAAATCTCTGGAAGAGCATTCTCTCTGCCTGGACAACAGCACAACTTTATTCTGGACAGTTTTGTGATAACGGGGTGACTCCAGCCCTGGTATGGGCTGCATCACTGGTTGTACCTGTGGTGTTAACGGGAAGCTCCAGTCCCCACAGACCCATCTAACAGACACACAATTATAGTGCTACAAAGCAGAGACTTTTGATGTCTCTCACAGCAGAGAAGAGGAGGCCTGAGTACAATAAAAGGAAGAGGAGACATTATTAAGGTGGCTAGACACATGGACCCTCCATGTTTTCTCCAGGTCCTATGCTAATGCCACCTACATTCACTGGAAATATGCCAAACGAATGAAGAAAGAACAGAAATGAACATGCCGAGCCCCGTCATTTGGCTGTTCTGCTGGTCACAGAATGACTCACACAGGTGAGAAAGGCTGGGGCTACACTCAGACATCAAACTTGAAGGGAACCAGCCTCAGAAGAAAATTGGCATGGACTTCAGAGGTTACAGTGAGATCGACAGTGTTCCAGTGAGCACCCACCCAGGGCTCACAGTTGCCCAGCAGTGATGGAAACATCTACTGGCCCTGGTACTTTCTTCCTTGCATCTGGAAAACTGTTCTAATGGACTCTGGCTGGGAGAAAATAAATAGTGGCTATGAGCAAAGCATACGGTGTACATTCAAGATAGCATTTCATTAGCATGATGATTAGATTTGGTCTGAAATCCCGATGAAAGCAGATCTTGATAACAACAAGAAATGAAATCCCCGAAGCAGTTTTGTAATGCAAGTATTTGAGGAGACCAGGTAGCTCCAGGCAGCAGAGGCATGACTATGATGAATTTAATAAGCAGCAGAAACTTTGTTTATATCAGATAGAGAAGGAACAGCCCAAAGCGAGGTTGCTATAGCATATTGTGGTAGTACATATTTTATTTATCATTGAGTGCTATATCAGAAAGAATTTTCTTCAGATCCTTCCTTTGCTCCTCATTTTTAGTTCTTCTCTCATCTGTTCAACTCTCCTTGATGTTTGATATATTTTTCATTCTCTGTCTTCACTGGACATTGCCATTTCCAAAAATTTCCTGTGAGTGTGGTCTCAAGAAGTTGAGGTTCTCACAAAGGCTTTAATGCAAGGATGTTTTAATTTCTTACTCAGCCTCTATGAAATCCACCCCACGGCAAACCTTTGGGTTCAGTGGGTCTGTGATAGTGCATATGTCAAGTGCACGTGTCAGCAAATTTCTGTGAGGACCAAGTTCCTCCATCCTGAAGCCCCGTGGAAGTTTCAGAGATTGGTTATGTGAGTCAGAAGATGACAGCAATAAGGAAGACACGTGGTGTTGGACTGTTCACATCAGTTTCAGATGAACTCGAGCCAGCTCTCTTCAAGATTGGCAGGGAAGAAGATAAAAGATTTTGACTTTTAGGACTGATGTCTTATTAGAGTCAGTTGTAGGAGCCGGTGAGCTTAGCCTCTATTTGGCTTGTTAGGAAGCTCACAGAAATTTTGACGACTTCCCTTGGTTTCAGGCGCTTTATTTGGGGAGCACGGCAGTCTGATAATCACATCCACCACATGTGATGCTTTCAGCCCTGTCTGCTGATCTAAGTGTGCTCTATCTGGAAACTATGGAAGCCTTTTGAACCCTGGATTTGGAAAGGACATCTCAAACTAATGGTCAGTATGTAGCAACAAGCCATTGAGAACTAAGCACTCTGGAGAGCTTTATTTGCCATCTGCTCTGGCCCAAGGCTGAGCTATTATAAACATCTCCACAATTCAGGACAAAGAAAGGCTCCTTCTTGAAGCAGCCAAAATTTATATCCAGACCCCCAAAGAATCTGCAAGAAACAACTCTGTAAAGTCTTTGCAACACAGTAATTTTTTTTTTCTGGATGGAAATATACAGTGAAGGTTAATTCTAGGACCATTCTCTCTAGCAGCGTACCGAAGAGCTGATCTTCCTAGAAACTATTGTTCACATCAAGAAATCACATCTCTAAATTGCAGCTTGAAGTGGCATTTGGCCCATTAATACACAGGGAGTTAAAGCTGACTATGATCATTCTTCTATTACATTCTCTCTCCTCTAATATCTTTTAGTATTTCTAGTACTTTAGTTTCACTATAACAGTTTTGTTCCGGGGCCAGTAATGTAACCCTGCTATTACATCTTGGCATCAACAAGAAAGGAGCAGGAGACAACAGCTGCATGAAAATGTGCTTTTTGCAATACAGAAGGAGAGCTAGCATGACATGAGTCTTCTATAAGATTAAGAGCAGGCTTGAATCCAGGTTTAATTTCGTCTAGCTATGTGAGCATTACAGTTACTGTCCCTGTTGGTGACCGCTGGTTTGGCTTAGTCTTGGACTAGAACCGTACACGTGGAGATTTGGAAGGGTCAAACCTGGAACATCTGCTGATGGAATGTGCTGCTGCAGTGCTTCTTCTGAGGTCAGGTCGTTGCTACAGGTACATCGTCAGGGATTAATTTAGATAGGGGTAACAAGGCCAGCTCCAAAGCTTGAAGCACTCAGGTCTCATGACCTGGAACTTTCCCCACAGGGCAGGTGCCCCTGTCGTTGCCTAAAGAGAAGAAGAAAGAGAAAAACAGATATATTCTTCTTTTGTGAGATCATTTCAAATCCACCTCCAACACACAGAGCCTTTTATACTAGAGGCTATAAATAGCAATAATAGCCCAAAGATGTAGGAGACCCAGGTTTGATTCTCTCTGTGTTTCTGAAATGATTTAAGCTCATTGTCTCCTAAGAAAACAGCCTGGCTGCTGTAGAGATATGGTGGATGTGGAGGGGCTCTGTCTCATTTTAATTCTGCATTTAAGCATCAACACATCATCTATGCAGGTCCCACCTTAGTTGCTTACATCTCATTTTTGATGTGGCACTTGTCCTGCATCTTTTTTTGCTTGAAGAGCTACCATGGTCCATTAAAGAGTCCTTCTGTTTTGCATCTTTTCACCCAGGGCCTTACTCCACCCCACATTTACGTCTCATTTCCTGCTTCAACGTGTCAACACAACCGTTAGGAAATGAAGGTCATTTCAGTAGCACAGTCTTGTTTGCAACAGCAATTGGGTGTAATTTCAAAACATCTGGGAGAGTGTGGGAGAAATGAGTGTGGTAGAAAATGTGCTTCAAATGCTCTGAGCACTTTATGTGAGAAAGCCTTGTTTCCATTAGTAAAATATAGATTTGTTATGACATTGTAAGTCTGAGCTGTGAGATGCACAATATTTCCTTAGAATATCTGACAGCTGTATCACTGTTTAATATATCTATTAAATACTACATCTACATGTAAAAGCAACCGATAAAACTTGTTTATTTACCTTTGAAACCTTTGGCAGAGTAAAGCATATCACTATATATATATATAAGCCTGTATATATATATATATTTCCCCATTCAAATCTACTAGATATTTGAAATGGCAGCAATAAAAGAAAAAAAAAATGTAGATTTTCTTTCCAGGTCTGCATTTACTGTGGACAAAACAAATACTGTGAAGATACCTTTATTTATTTATTTATTGCTGCTATCTTTCAAATGCACCAAAAGTACAAATCAGAGTGTTGCCCCGCTGTGCTTGTACAATTGCATAAAATATCCAGGAGGGACCAATAATCACTGTCTTCGCAGAGGTCTTCTCTGTAATCAATCTCCAGCAAAAACTCAGCATTTTGTTTTTATTGGCATTTATGGTCATATTTATTGTCCCTCTGCTGGGACAACTGAGGGCCTTCTTGGCTGGCACATGCATACGCGCACACACCTTCCAGCATCTCTCAACTATCAATTCATGAAAATTGCTTTCAATTCTGAAACTATAACATTTCAAACAAGAGTGGGTGAAATAAAATAGAACATTAAAACAGCCTTGTGGGTTCAGACAAGTGCACAGCATCCAGGAAAGCCAAGAATAAGAATCTTTTTGCTTTCCCACTTAATGAAGGTTACAGTCTCCTGGTGACTTGTTTTCTTAAGTTTAATATCTTTTGATATTTCTCCAGTCCTGTTATAGCCAGAGCTTTAGACACATGAAATAGCCTGTGTATCAGGAAGAGCAAAGGGCAGCACGACCTTGTCTCTTGTCACTTTTCCGTTTGCTCAGCGGGAGACAACACACTGTGTTAAATCGCTGAAGTTTATAACAAGATGAATCAAGGTGGAGGCTGGGAAAAGGGTGAGAGATAAAAAGCAAGTATGTACTTTTTGTGATTCCCTTGAATCTCTCCAAATAACTGAAGAAGCCTGTGAACAAGGGAATATTTTGTCAATTTTTTTCCAAGGCAAACGTAAAAGAGATTGTGATCTTCCCCAGGTAATGCTGTTAATACAGCGACTAGATGAACTGGGCTTACTTCGGATCTGAAGCACAGAGGAAGCAGGCTATATTACGGCCCGAAATTGGTTCTTACTTATTTTCTCTCCTCCTCTTGTTTGTGTAATTTTACAAGGTGGCTGCTGAAAGAAGGTTGGCAGTGCAGGCTCAAGCGTGGTCAAGGAAGGAGAGAGATAGGGCAATGGGAAAGGAGATGCTCCACATGCACAGCAGTCACAAGCAATACCTTCCCAGTGTGTCTCTCCAAGTAATTAGACAGGTGTTAATGACCAGTTCAGGGTTTGTACCTCTTCGTCTCTGAGCATCCTGTGAGCACCGACTGGGAGCATGTATTATACTGAAATTATCATGTATATGGTAATTCTATAAGAGGGGGGAAGGGAGTGCATCTAACCACAGAGTGATCTGTAACAGAGAAAAAAAATGGTTCTGTATTTTTTTCCTGTGATGAACAGTATATAGGTCACAATATATCCATATTAATGTATATACATTATATATCTGTACAGATCATATCATTGTATAATCAATATCTGGAAAAGATTTAGCAAAGTCTTCTATCAGAAGGTTCCAGTTTGGAAGCCAATTTTATAATGAGAATAATGGTGAAGATAAAGTCAATTTTATAATAAGACCGAATGGAGACCAAGACGAACATGCTAAATCTATCTTATAAAGACTTACAGATAATAAATCCAGAGCAGCCACAATGACAAGCCAATCCAACCTTCTGGACAGAGAAATTCCCTGAACTAAGTCCTTTTTCAAACATTGTTCATCTAAAGTTTTTTTCAGTGATGGAGAACCAGCCTGTACCAGCCTGTGTGTGTACGTTGTTCCAGCAGTTAATTAGGATCACTGCTGCAGCAGTTCAGACTACGTCATTGAACCCATCAAGCCTCCATCTGCTAGACTGAAAGCCCCAGGATCAGAAGACCGGCTTCACTTTGACTAGCCAGCCTAGGAGCTCCCTGCACAGTGCTAAGCCCAGCACCCCTTTGTAGTGGCTTCTGTATCATGAGCGGTTTGTATATGATAATTTAGGAACTCCTGCACTAAGGACCTCCTGCAAAAATGTCGTGCCCAAAAGGCCCAACATTTGTGTCCACAGAACCTCTCCAGTGGATGAGTTGGATGACTTCGGAATGAGCTCAGAATTTAGACCCGTGCTTGGGAAATGGTGTCTAGCTTTATTCAGGGTCACTTCACTGGCTAGGTCTTGAAGATTTTCTGTATTTGGGAGGACTTAAAATTCACAACCACATTCTGTTCAATTTTATTATCCTTTCTAAGCAGAAAGGATACGGGAACATTTTTTAAAAAACATTTACTCAATGAAAGATGGAATTGTAATGTAAAAAAAAAAAAACTACAAAACACTTGCAAGTAATTTTATTTTTCACAAGTATCCTATTTCAGATACTTCTTTGATATTGCTCTCCATGAAGCAAACTGACAGACAAAACAGCAGTCAAGACTGTAACAGGACTGAACATGCTTCAGGTGCAACTCATCCAGGCACACTCAGCAGTACAGATTTAATTACGGCTAATCCTTTGCATGCTGGGAGAATAAAAGCTTTGTGCAGGCAGTATTTTTTTGCGTCGACTTCACAAATGGTAAATCAAATCAAAAAGTTCAGCAAGTCACTGCACGAAGGGAAGGAGCCCTGCACTGCCTTCATGCACTTCATTAAATTGTCTTTGTTTCCTCAATGTCCCTTACACACATACCTGTCTAAGGGGGTAGAGGGGTGGAGGGCTAGGAGGTCACTACAAAACCCAGATGCCCAAGCTGTGACAGTCGGTGGAGAGACAGCTTCCAGATCACGCAGAGCTTCTCCACTGACGGACTCTGCACCCCTGACTCGGATGTGGGTGCGGGTTGGGTGATGTGGATTCCCCACTGACACAGACACTGGTGCTTCAGGCTTGCAATCTGATAAAAACGAGGGTAGAGCCAGCTCTCAGGAGCATTGTCAGAGCACAGTCATTAATGTCTGCAAATCACTCTGAGAGGAGCCATTAGAAAACTGTAAAATGCTATTACTAAATAACCACTTACATTTTAAAAGAGGAAAAGCAGATGCGCTTGCAATCCAAAAATGAATATATTTCAGACAAAAAAATAATGAAAGTATCAGAGAGTGCACCATACTGGCCAGTCCTTCGTAAAGAGCTGCAGAACAGTAGGGATAAGCTGGCTGCTAAATGCCCAGAAACATGAAGGCTGAGTACACAGATGACAAAAGTCATCACAGTTTTATGTGCTGTATCCTCAATTATGTGGTGTTTCAAGTCTAGTGAGCACTTTCTCATAAAGGAAGAAGCTATTCTTGACAATAATTTGCTTTAGCAGCTTTCCTAGAATCTCATGAATTTGTAGAGCACAAAACAAAACAAAACAAAAAAGCTCTAAAATAGATTTTTTTTCCATTGCAGAAAGAAAAAAAAAAAAATGAGGCTACAAAAGTGTATCTATCTCTGTATATTTTTTTCCACATGAGGCCCCTGATTTAATTAGTCAAGTCACCAGAGACTTTGAAAGAAGCTTTCTTCAAAACCCTTTTCCAGACTCTCAGGGATGGAAGTAAAAATAGATTTAAATTGGTCTTGGGGAACTGCTGTTTACTTTAGAGGTAGTTTTAAAAAAAATCTACTAATGAACTCTAACGATGGCCTTGTTCCAAGCCTTTGTCAACCCAGACAGACCCAATTACTCCGCTTTCAGCCTAGCAACACGGAGCAGCACAGTCCTGGGGCTGCTCCAGCACCGCTGACGGTGATCAACCTCCCTGGGTCTCTGCCTTTGCTGCCCGGCCACTCCTGAACACGAGCCGGGGCTCACAGCCACCAGTTTGTCACAAATAAGGACAACTGTGAGTCCTCACTGGCTTTGTAAGAAAAATCTTGCTGTTGCTAAAAACTGTTACTGAGCAGGGCCAGTTTGTTGTGCTGCGACTGAAACCCCCAACTTGGGCCTTTGTGTTTAGTCAGAACGCCAAATAAGATAGCAAAAGAAGACAGAATTTGAAATAAAAGAGTGTAATCCCTAAGTATATGTAAGACCATGCAGAATTTCAACCTTATTGATAGAAATAATTATGGGTAAGGAGAAAATGTCAGTTTTGTGAACAGAGTGCTGGTACTTCAGGCAGGACCACCCTAGGATAGATCATGTATGGCAGTGCCCACAGGGACCTGAGCTTGGGTCTACCATCAGCGCATCCCACTGCTCCTCAGCACAGAGATGATGCCACTGTACCAAGGTGTGCTAGCAGCCAGAAAAGTTTAGGGAGTATTTTTCCCTTCCCGTAGTGATAAAATGCTTACCCATCTATTGCAAAAAATGTTCCCATAAAGTAGCAGGAACACTGAAAAGTTCTTAATAAAACCATTAGCTGTATGCTATAGACTGTAGCTACTCTTCAGGGGCCAGATACGGATCTCAATTATAGGCTGGAATAATTTCCTGGCACTCAGAGGACTTACACTGGCATGCAACTAATACAAGCCGGAACTTCATCATAAAGTATCATGGCCACATTAACTTTCACAATTTACACTAGTCAAGGGGTCAACTCTCAATGTTTTAGAGTTTGGCCAACAGAGAAAGAAATGCAATTGAGTGGAGGCTCTGTTTTTGAAACCAATTTCCAACTAATAAAATTTTTCCCTTCATTTTAAAACACAGTCCTCTCTGGTGCCTGTATCTGATTGAACGAAATATTACCGTGCTGTGTAGTATCATTGCCTGGCCCCCTGGGTCATGTAGAATGCATATTACTGCATTTACCACAGGACGGCTACCACCTACCTCGCTGCGCAGCCCGAAGAATGAATCCCAGAAGACGGGACGTTGACTGGGAGAGGGCTACTCTTTAATACTCATCTGTTAATAAGACATGGAAGCGTTGAATTCAGCCCCGGGAGAGCAATAATAGTCAAGTGAGATTCATGGCGTTGCAGCTGGTTGGCACCACGGGAGCACACCGGAGGTGCCTGCACCAGTGCTCGAAATGGGAGGTGGCTGTCTGCAGTGAACCAGTTCCTCTGTGGCTGAGGGTGGTGTCTTTGGAGCAGCGACAGCAGATTCAAGGAGGCCAAGCAACATTTACACCGGTGATTTGCAATCCACTCCATATGCCTGAGCAAAGTGGGGTGCTCTGGGACACCCCGTTATTAGGGGCAGGTGAAGGGAAAGCACCATGCCACTGGGGCTGGTTTGCAATTGGGAATAAATGGGACTGCAGCAAATGGCACTTGTGTGGGAGGGTGGGAGCAGCACAAACAATATTCTGTGGGAAGCAGAGTAGAGAAAAAGCTGAAAGTTGTGCTCTAGGAAGGATTTGAAGGTTACTCTTCAAGCTATGAATATCTCTAACTATGGAGGCCACTAACAATCTGCTTTCCCTCTAGGAAAGAGGAATTTGGGGCTGAAACTGTGATGCTAAGGGGTCCCATCTCTCAAAACTTAATCCTCTACTCATGATGCCTGATCCAAATGAAAACTTTAGCCTGGCCTGAATGAAAGATTTAGTTTTCTGATGAAGTTTGATCCGAGTCATGATTTTTTAACCTGAAAACAAAAATCTGTGAATAAATTTACTTAATGTTAAGGTCAATTTAGAGATTAAAAATAAAACTACAAAGTGAAAAGTCATTTCAAACTGCAGAATCAAAATATTCTATTACAATAAAAGCAGCCTTAAAAAGGGATATATCAATATTTCCAGAATTTTCTTCTAAGATAATACAGTGATGATATCAATACAGTTCTGCATAATTTTCCATCCTGATGGGACTGCCTATGTAGAGAGAGCTTTTGCGTGAAACTTTGCCAGCTGTCTCTGCTTAGCAGCCATCACATCTTCTTTGAGCCTTTTGAAAATCCGGCCATTCATTTGGACACAAAAATGACAACCGTGTTGTTCTGAAATGCTGATGCCTGGTGGAGAAGGATGTCCCTGGTACCTGGGCCTGACAGGTGTGTTTATCATGCCTTCACGGGCTCCTGCGGGTTGGTTCGGGGGCCGTGCTGACTGTGAGTCTGAGATAGGAACGACTTCTTCGTAGGTGACTGCCCCACTCAAACTGTGCTCCCTTCTACTTTGTTTACAGCGCATCTGGGTTTTGTGGTTCTTTTTAATGTGAACGACCTTTTAATGTGAGCCACCTTTCATGGGTTAGGCAGTGTTGACATGTGAGTCTTGTCACTTTATGAGGTGGAAAACAGTCACTGTCACCAACAAGAGAATAATAATAGAGATGAAAAATTAGTCATGAAGAGCAGGGCCTATACATTACTGTGCTAATTATAAGCATTGGCACATTCATACATCAGAATTAATTTCTAATAGAAAGTAGGCAATGTTCTGTTTCATTTATCACTGAGGTGAGGGATGTGCAAGGCGGGGAAATCATTACCCACTGCTTTTTTAAACTATGTACGTAAATAAGCAGTTAAGTAGGAATCCTCTGTCACTACCCGGCCATCACCTTTCACTTATTGCTGTGACCAGACCTATAAACCCCTGCAGAAGGGAAAAAGGGAAAAAAAGTAATCCTTTATGTGAACTACTTTTGTTTCAAAGCACAGTCTGTGTGCTTTGAAAGTCTGTGCATCTGAAATTCCTTACTCCGAACAGGCTGTCAGGCTGTAGGTGGGGAGATTCAGTTCTCTTTCCATTCTCTGGCCAGGTTAAAAATAATTATTTATGAATCAGAACAAATTTTGACAAATGTTTTCAAGCAAAAGGGGGGGGGGGGGGGGGGAGGGGGAAAGAGCAAATAATGCATAAAAATGATAAAACGGTTTTTACACTGGCAAAATGAATACTTTGCCTTGGCATGCTGAAATGATGTTTTACTTTGATATTGACCTAAATTTAACTTTTCAAAAGGTTTAAATGGATACAGAAGCCTCCAACCTCAACTGTTTCATTTCAGATTAAACTCAATATATTCTTTGATCTACCAGATTGTTCACAATGCTTATCTCATCCCAGCTAGAAATTAAGCAGCAAAACTGAAATTTTGGGTGTTCTGAAGATGATAATTAGTGAGAGCTTCCTCTGGGCTGACCGAAGAACCAAACACTCGACTGTTCGCAGCAATCTGGTAGGTGAGGCTGGGATTCATTGCACCTCACTTCAGCCTTTTAAAAGTCAGGCAGCTACTTTAAATGACTTCAAGCTATGTCACTGGTGGATAGAAAGAAAGCATTTCCAGAGAATGGGTGGTCCGAATTCAGAGTGGGTAGAAGGAGGAGATGCCTGTGCAAGTGCTCATTTCTCCCCATGGACTCCCAGGAGGGTCATGGTGACCAGCCAGGCACATATCTTACCTGGCTGTATCACGGTGTGAGCAGGTTCTGCCTCTCTTCCTGGCTGATACCTTAATTAGCAATTCAATCATTAATTTCTTTCCCAGGTTTCTTCTTAGGACAGGAACAGAAGATGGCTAAAGGCTAGGATTTGCCTTCCCCAGGCCCATTGCATCTAGGTGGAATTACCAGGCTTATGTGTGCTAAGGGGTGAAGGGCAGAGTGCAGCTCCCGGTTATCTCACCTCAATCTCTTGGATCAGATGAACGCTACAATAATAAAAATCATAAAAATCTTAGCCCCGAATTTGACATTATTAGTGACTTTCCAGTGACTAATAAAAGTGAAAGAAAAGAAGAGAGAAAGGGCATTAATGTGAATTGGTGTGGGTTTCCCATTAGCTACAGGTAATCAAACTGACAGACTCCTTAAAGGTAATTACTAGAACCAGCTGGAAATGTTTAGTTGGAAATGCAGTCTAACTAAAACTCAAGGTTCATACTCTATTTTTTGTTTAAAAATAAAAACCCTTTACTTTCAACCAGTATTTTCCAGCGTCTGCACACCTGCAGATCTCTGGAGCAGACCACAAGGCAAAAGACAAGGCGTGACTTGGAACAACTCTGGTTTCTGACTAACAGGTTTGGAAAACCTGCCTGATCCCTGGCACAGACAAAGCCGAAGTGATGAAGATACACCCAGAAGAGAGAGAACTGGCTGCAGTGGGTGACCCTGAGAAGCCCAAAATGAAAGCAGTACCTTGGATATGTGTGGCAATGATTCATGCCTCAGCCCCAGCAGAAGAACACCTCGCCAAAGGAAGATGATACATTTGCTGTCAGATAAATGCTCTTTCATCTCTGCATGTTATTTAAATTAATCACTCGCTCACATATCCTGAGGCAAACCTGTTCCCAACATAGGAATTAAATCTTAGGCCAGAGACTACCTGCAATAACTTATACCCTTCACTCAGGCAGGGATTCAGGACATACAAGAAATCAGCAGAGAAAAAAAGAAGAGGGAGTTAGAGGTGAGAACAGACACTTTTCCAAAGACAATACCCCTTGATTATCTCTGAAGAAAAAAAAAAGTGAAACTGCTGGTAGAGGTCACTAGGTGATAGTAACCATTTCTGTCTGACAGCAAAACTCAAGGTATCAGTATGATTTTCAGAGATACCACAGGGCCTGCAGGGCAGATTTCTACCTCATCTGCTATTGACGAAAACGATTCCATTGCCCATCACTGCCAATTAATATTTGGAGAGATATGGTGTATCCGATGATAGATTTATAACAACTGCAAAAAGATGACAGCTTGGATTCTGGAGGAAACCATTTAATCGTCGCTTGATGTAATTCTTGCATTCCACAATCTTGCAGACATTGTGTAGACACTCTGGGAAGGCTGGTTGAAAACAAATGCCTTTTTTTGTTGTTGTTCCTGGGAATAGAAACATGCTGGTAGACATCAAGATTAATTAAAACCATTAAGTTGTATGTAACCTTGCAGCTGGGCTTACTCAGAGCAGAAAGTTGGACCAGAGACCTCCAGTGGTTCCTTTTAACCTAAGCCATTCAGTGACTCCAAACAAAAATGGGTTGCAGGATTTTACTTAAACACAGTTAGAAACAAAATGGATCTCTCCAAGGGCCCAGGGCCTTCATCGTTAAAGCAGCTGATTGCCTTATATTCAGCAGCCTTTATCCTGTATTTTTTTTTTTTATTATTATTATTTGTACTTTAATACTAATGCTTTAGTGAGATCAGAGGGGAGTAAGAAACTCTCAGCTTCCCAGAACTGCAGTATTTCCACTGCTGGCAGGCCCAGGCTGGCCGGTGGTAGAGCATGGACTAGAGATAACATTTCATCAGGAAGTTGTTGAGACATAAAACTGCATTCTGATGCCTAGCTAAGTCTGAGACAAGCTAGAACCTCATTCAGCGCTTCTTGGATTTAATATTTCTTAGAACCACACTGAAAGATCATGTGTATTTGTGGGGAATTTTTGGTATTTATTAAAAAAATGATAATAAAACTATTGTGTGAAGATGAAAAAATGAGGGTTTAATGCTTTCCTTATGAGGAACATCATTAAGCTGGTAACCATCTAGCTAGAAAACGTCAGCTGACAGGCCCAGGCATTAGTGCAGCCAGCAGATGGACTTGCAGACAGTCCATCTGCTCATGGTCCACGCGTCCAGGAGGCCCAAGCAGTCCCTCGCTGGGGAGCTGTGAAGTGGCCGTAGAAGGCACCGGGCCAGCAGAGCAGCACTGCCCCTTTTGCAACAAATTGGCAGGCTCCTGTAGACATTTACTAAGGTGGTATTTTGGACTGGCTCCAGTACCAAAGCCCAGATTCAGTTTTAATCATGCAGCATCAGAAAGAAAGCTATTATTCAGCACTTTGTCCAAATCTCTCTTTGGATCAGATTGTGTGGCGATGGAAGGAGGAGTTTGGTCCTCTGCCCGCAGTAGTAATTGTGGTGTATTGACACGGCTGACCACACCACAAGTGAATCTTCCTTTGTGCTGCTCTTTCATCGAGGCCCTGGATATTGTAAATGTCTAGGTGAGAGCTATCTCATCAATGTGATACACTGCATGTCGGATCCATCTACCCTATACAAAGTCTCTGATCCTTGACCCTGATTTCCTTTCATCACTGCTCGTGCTTACAAGATTGCAGCTATCTTTTCAACACTGGTCTGTTACACCCTCCATAAAAGCTCTGCCTGCTAACGTCTTCAAGTGCTGAAAGGAGACTGGGAGAAACACGGATGACTTGCAAAAGCTTTCTGTATTCTGCAACAGCGAGATACTCCTTCCCCAAGTCCACTGCCCAAGCCACAAGAGGAGTGCGGTTCTGGAAACATCACATCAGAGCCGGAGGCTCTCATGGTAGAAGTCTGAACTTCCAGAAAAAAAAAAAAAAAAAAAAAAAAAAAAAAGCTCTCATCATTACACGCTTGAACGGCTGTGGGAACAAGAAAAAAACCTCTGCATGAATATTCTGGCAAGTACCAGAAGGGCAAAATTGATGCTGCCTTCACCCGCTCTGGCTTCTCATCACCCGTGTAATTAACACTCACCACCCCATGATAGATGGGAAATTCACTGCAAATTTTGAATGCTAAGCAGGGAGGGTGGGTTGGTGCCCCCTCCCACCTCCAAACTGACCTACTTAAAGGTATTCCCTGATGACCTGGGTAAATAGGAGCTTCTTGAGTCAGAGTCAGGATAATGAGGTGTGTATCAACAAGCTTTATCGATCTGTACTGCCTGGGTAACCACAAAGCCGTGGTAAAAGCTTCAAATCCCCTCTCCCAGCATGCAGTAGAATCAAGATAAAACTCAAAAGGAATTGTCTGCAGACAGCATCTTCTTTGTGTGTTTAAAGCCCTGATCAGGAATCTGCAGAAGTATCTCGAATGAAAGGAAACAGAGATGTTCAAACCCTCCCATGATCTGTGTGTTAGGAATGGTGTAAGAGGTGTGGGACAGGCTGTCAACTTTTGTGTAAAGTCCTTGTCTTTAGTGCAGGGGTGGAAATTTCAGGGAGAGGGTTTACCCAGTGGAATAGGCTCAGCAAACCCTTAAGTACAGCAACACTGGCAGAAAACTTTGGCCAGCTTTCACTTTCCAGTGTTTTCTAACTTTTCTTTTTCCCCCCTGCAAACATGTCAGACCATTTCAGAGGTCCAAACAGATTTTAAAGTTCAAAAACCGGGAGGTGAGTTGATGTCGAGACTTTAAAAGGGGTCTGTAGGAAAGAACAATAAAAAAATGTATTTGGAGACTATAGTAAGAGAGATGAGAAAGAAGCCATGGTGCATTAGCAGTGTGAATGATCAGGCACTAAAGCAAATAGCGGAAGATTCTGTATCTTTGGTAGTTTCAAATTAAAATGTGGTAATTATCTGGATGATGCCAGTCTAGCATCTGTCAAGTGTCCATTCTTTGGCCCAGAGCAGAGCTATACAAGAGATGAGACTGATATGAAAGCCTAAGTTGCCATCACTACTTCGTTTCAGTCTGTCGGGAACTTACAAGACCCGTTAGCAAGAATTTCTGAGCCATTTTGAAGACACAAGAACATACGAGCAGGGAATCAACTCACAGTTCTCCAGGCCCTGTTACTCCAAATGGGTTGTTTATGTGGGGCCCAGACCTTTTCTACAGGCTGTGTCCTAGTGCCATCACAACTGAAAACGACAGAGCATCAAGACTAAATCAAGCTGCTATTGCTCCTCCAAGACATATTTTTACCCTTGCACTTGGATTTTTGTGTAGCCGCAACAAACCATATAAAACGGCTGACAGATGTGATCTTATCAGGGTTCCAGCATCCTTTGTGGAATATGTCCCTTTGTACAAATTACAAAATGCTCCATCTGTGCTAACTGGATTGAAATGTCAGGCCCACAGTTGGGGTAAGCCTAGCAGAATTTGTGTTTAACAATTTCGCAAGTATATTAGATTAGCAGTTATCCTGTCCTGGTTTTAAATTATAATTTCACCTTTTTTCTTGCTGCTGCAGGATGCAATATTCATGTACTGTTAAATCAAATACTCCATTAACAGCACCAGAGATAAATATTGAATTAATGGAATAATGCAGGTTAATAGCAGATTTATAGGATAATGCTGGAGAATACTGTGTATGAATTATGCCAGCAGCTGAATCACTGACCCTCACTGTGCTCTGACTGCAGGTGCAATAAAAATAGGAAAAAAAAAAAAAAAAAGAAAGAAAGAAAGAAAAAAAAAAAAAGCTAAGCTATCTGAGATTTAAATATTTACTAGGAGTATCTAATAGGTCATGGATGTGGACAGATGCTTAGATGAAGCTAGGACAAGCAAATAAGCACTGAATTTTTCAGGTTCTCTTTTCCTGCTGAGAAGTAACAGAGTCCACGGGTTGCTGCTGCTGAATAAATGCTCATTTTCCTTCCCAGAAATCTCTGTCTCCTTCAGACCCATCCAGGGCAGAGGCACTCAGCTTGTAGTTCCCCACAAAGGCACCTTGTTAAGGCTGCCTGAACCTCCTCAGAGCAGCAGCCAAATGAAAATGTGACATTTTTATTTAAAAAAATAATAATCCCAAAATGGCCCAAAGCAAATACCTGTTAAAGCCCAGCACCGCCCTGCAATGCCAGCCTGAGCAGAGCTCTCATTGACTTCATGTGGCTGGTCCCGACCCATGCTAACGAGGGTCTGCTGGCCCTGTGCATGGCTGACATGCCTGACTGATTTAATTTCCTGCTCAGACCTGCCAAGGCTCTCCGTTCCATCCATTTTCTGGGGCTGAGCAGCTGGAGAGCCCCAGCCAGGCTCCGAGGTGCTGACTCACTAACTCAGCAGCATCAGGAATGGTACAAGGAACCTGTGACAAGTCCAGAGGGATGGCCAAGTCCATGACCAAGTGACCAGGAATCCCAAGAAGCCAACCAGGATGGGATTTTAAACTGTCCCCATAGCTCTATTCATCATATTCTTTTTTTTAAAAGTCTGTCTAGTCAGTTGCTATATTTTTATGCTTGACTTCATGAATATTTCAAGCAGGAAACTCATCCTGAATTTGTTTTGTTCTTGTCTTTTCTTCCAGGAAATGTATGTGTGCAAACTCCCCCTAATTTATGTAAATACGGAGGCGGAAGAGTTTCACTTCATTGTTACAAATTAAAAGTTCCCTGACATTTCCAATTAGCTGGAGAGAAAAGCAACGCAACTATAAATACATCACAAAGCCAGCAAGTCTGCTCTAGCATAAACAGCACGCTCCCGTCATGCCACCGCGCGGTGAGGCTCCGAGGCGTGCTTGTTACAGCCAAGATTAATGGCATGGTGGCAAGGTGGTCCATTGCCCTGGGAAGCAAATAGAGAACTTGTGCTGGGGTATAGCTGAAAATTTGGGCACAGGAAGGAATGAAACTACCACTGTTGCTAAACCCAGCTCAGTGTTCCCTCTCTTAGCTGATCTGAGGCTTACACTGTGGAGGGGAGCATGTTTAAAACATCAGCCTGGTGATGTTTGACAGGGTCCTGGCTTCTGCAAGACAAAGTCAGTGAAATGCCCTTTCCTGTGACCTGCAAGGCTGCTGCTGTCAGGGTCAAGCTCACTGTAAAGATCTCTGCCTAAAACATGGATGAGTCAGACAGGCAACTGCACTGAAGAGAAAAAAATGAAGGTGGGTGGGAAGTCTCCGGCAATGAGGGCAGGACATGCACCACTGCCTTCCCACAGCAGCCCACCAGCCCTGATTCATCCCTTCCTTGAAATTCCATGTCTTTTGTACTAGTGGAACCTTGTGGGGCACCAGAAAGAGATATAAAGATGGAAACATCTTTGCTGTATCTGCCCATATTACAGGACCCTGTCCTTGGCATGGAGGAAAAGTGGTGTGCGGAGGGGTGAGCCCAAAGGGTAGCGTAGTCTGTGCCAACCAAACTCTTGTGACACCCCACACCCTGGAATAAAAAGGGTGCAGGAGTCATACTGGCCTTGTGGGGTGGCACATACTGCAATTGTCCCTCTGCCCTGTGGCCTGAATGCCTTCTACACAGGATCTGCAGGTCACCAGCCTCCAGGAGGCACAGCTATGGCTGAGGGGATGAGTAAAGTAGGGCAACAAGCACCGGCCTTCAGGTGCACGGCCCTGGTTGTAAAGCGAATTGTGTATGATAGTTTTGGCTGCCTCAGACTTTTTGAGGTGGTAATGTGAAACATCTCATGCCTGGCTGCCTGACTTGGAGGTCTCTCTGGCTTCCCCTGGGCATTAGGATGCTAGGAAGACGCATTGCAATGCTTAGCATCTCCCACCAGTGCTCCTTCGAATGTGATACCGTCATGCTAATGTTCAAAGTTAATGTTCATGGTAATGTTCACTCTGCCTCCCAGGTCATTACATAGTGAAGGGCACCCTGGCCTTTGGTGGTGGATGTCTAAAATTCTAGGGACATCATTTCCCATTTTACAAATCCATCAGGCTGCAGACACAGTCGGGTACAATGTGTTCAGACATCCAATGCAAGAAAATACTAATAATAATACCGGTGCTTTTTATTGGCTTCACACACCATAGCTTGTACATCTCCTCCCCAGGGCCAGATAAAAGTTTTGTGTTGTTGTTTAAGAAAAAGACCATTTTTGGCACCATAGCTGACAGAAATATTGAGAGCTTTGTTTCTTCCCCTTCCCCCCTTTTCTTCCTCTTGTAATCTTTGATAAAGGAAAAAGTGTTGTCCAAAAAAGGTATGCTAATTAACAATTAATTCTTTTATCTTATAGTGCTGAGACTGTAAGACCTGAAGAAGATGTAGAATAAAATTAGTGGTAATTAGCTTTTTAGAGCATTAAATAAACAGTGACATGAACGATGGAGAATTAATGCTATGCATTTATTTTTAACAATATTTATACAGGCAGTTTTTGAACAAGGCCCTGTGGCATTAGCTTTTACTAATACAGGCAAAACAGCAATGAGAAATAATTACATTTAGTCTGCATTAAGACAGCACTATGCAAATCAAAGGAATAATGGAGAGAAGCCTGTTAATATGGTTTTTGGAGACTCTATCCTTGAATATAATATTTGGGCTTTGTGTTCTTCTGGGGAATTCAGAAATTACCACCCTTTATCATTTCAAGCCATAGGCACATGGCTGTAAATATCAGTGGCACAAATTAGAGCCGCAGGCCAAGGTGAAGGCTTCCAAAGTGCTCGGCATTTGGGGCTGTGATTTTTGCTTCTGAGGGCACCCCCTGTACCTAAAGCAGTGAGCAGAAATGGGGCTCAGAGGTGTCTCCCACCACTGCCTCTACACCAGGACCGCAGCCTTGCTGGGGTGGGCACTGCTTGGGTTCTGCCTCTCCAGCCTGCATCGAAACAACTCCTCGAGGTGCCCTGATTTCCAGCAGGGTTAATGCTGTCCCCTGTAAGCGAAGCGTGCAGAAAGGCTCGGGATTGTGTATTTCAGCACTGACAAAACCATTTTCCTGACTGAATGTATTTGTGCTTCGCTATTGCTGTTTTGGTCTTTCGGGGCACCTCTGGGAGCCTGTCTGCACCACGTTAACACGCTCGGCGTGTGCTAACTGCCACCCAGACCACTTCATCAGCGAGCCCTCCGCAGGCACACGCTTCACTTTCCAGACTCGTTCACACAGATGAAATCTTCTGCATTCAGGCATTCATAACGCCAAAGCAGAAAGGGACAGAGAAAACGAAAATTTGGCTCCTAATCAGCTGAAAGACCCACGCATCATCCATCTTCCATTATCTCCACGGCGAATGCAAGAGGAGAAAAAGGGAAGATATGTAAAAAACCTTGTTTGTGTTACAGAGCTTTACTGCTAACAGGGTGTGCTAATTAAGAAAGGAGCCTCGGCAGATGAATCCTTGAAACGCTGTTTAATTAACACTCTCTCCAAAGCCAGGCAGAGGGGAGCGAGAGGAGCAGGTGAAGGGGAAGGGGCCTCCTCGGGCTCCCCCTGCCCAGAGCCCACAGCAGGAGCCTGGGGCCGCACCTGCTGCCGTGCCCTGCCCGGCCCCGCATGCAGGCCTCAGGCCTGGCTTCAAAGGCGCCCATTTTAATTAAAAGAGAAGAGGCATCGGTGACAGTCTTCAATCAGGCATTTAATGAATGGCTGACAGGGCGCTTAATGCAATCAGCCCATCACTTTCAACGAAGTGGCAGCAGGACGTTTATTAATGTCGTCACCTCAGCCTCTGAGGTCTGCTGTTTCTGTAGTGCTCGGTGCTGCCTTGGGTGTAAATGGAGGCCTGGGGCGGCAACAGGGCCAGGCAGCCCAGTGGCCTCAGGGTGCCTGAGAGGAGCCGGGTACAGGTGGCTGACTGAGTGGGGGGACGTGGACACCCCCAAGGGACACCCCTGAGGGGCTGCGGCCATGGGTGACCCACTCTGAGTGGAGAAAAACCAGCAAGAAGCAAAGAGCAGCAGAAACCCATACTACATGCAGCCTGTCACCCCACTGAAGGGACTGGGAGGGAAATGTGGTGAAAACAGGGGGAGCTGAGAGTCGGATGGGTGCGGAGAGAGGTGCTTGGATCTAACTGAGCCCCAGGGAGTAATGTGTTTTCTTAAATGATTTTTATTTGTATTCTCTCTCTCTCTTATTTTTTTTTCTCTCAATACCCTAATCAGGCATCAGGAGTTGGTGTTAATTGGCAAGAAATTAAATTAAGCGAAAATTCCCCGTGTCGAGATTGCTTTGCCCACAGCGTGCTGCCACCGAGCATGTGCTGAGCTTCGCTGCTCCCTGGCAGTGCCATCCTCAGCCCCCACGGCCCCCGGTCCTCCCCGGGCTGTCAGCTCAAATGGTCAGGGTGGGAGCTGGCTGTCACCGCTCCATTAACCTGTTTGCTCCTCTTCACGTATCGGTAAACATTTCCTGTGCTCCTGGGTTTGCCCATATAGATGGACTATAAGGTAATGATTAAGGTTGTACTGTCTGACAATAGTTTCTGTAGGTAATTGCACCTTCTAAAGCTGATCGCTTCTGTGTGCATTTAACTCTTTGGTGGAATCATTGTTTTGTGTGCTGTTGGTAAAGAAAAGCACCATGTCCAGTTACCAGCACTCTCCACTGTATCTCCTTTAGTAACCCATCCAAAGACAAGAGCAGGAACCAGAAACCTGCATGATATCACTTGCAAACAATGGAACAAAGAGTCTGAAATAAACAGAACTTGCTTGGGATGGGAACACGGTACAAAATAAGTCAGGGTGACTGCATATATACTTTAGCAGTCCTCATCAAGACTCTTCTCCACTCTTCTTTCCTTGGAGGTAGAATATTATTCCCTGATGGACAGATGGACAGCCTGGAAGATGATGATATTCCCCTTGCAGAATGATTGCAAGGTAAACAATGACAGTTCAAACCCTTGTGTTGCTCTGCCATTCTCTTGATAACACTAATAGGACTGTCAAGAGGGCACAAGAGTGTCATGAGCAATTCAGAGCCATCCTTCCTGTGGAGACAGCCCCAGAGTCCTATTTATGCTTCAGTGTTTGTGATGACTATGGTGTAGATGCTTGTTCTTTATCTTCAGACCCACCTGTCTCATTCCCATCTGGATCATCTGATGGTAATTGCAGTACTGGGACCTGTTAGGCTGTTGGGGGAAGAAGAGAAAGATCCATTCCCTCCAACAAGTGAGACATCATGAAACACTCAAATCGTGTTCACTTATGGGATCATTCAGGGAAACACAGAGCCGTAGGAGTGTCTCAAAGGTATCACAAACAGAAATCCAATGGCAAAAACAGGCAGGCAGAGATGCACTTGCAGTGTGCTCTTCTCAGAAGCCATGCTGAATCACTGGGTGCCACTTAGGTCCTTGAGTTGAATCAACTCCATGTTTCTATAACAGAACTTGAGGAGGAGAAATTAGAACTGTGTGTCCAGTCCTGGTCTTTCAGCTACATTCAGCAATATCAGATACATGGTGCTTTGGAGTGGAGACTGAAAAGCACTGTGCTCCTACCTGCAAGTGAGTCAGACTAAAATGCTGGTCCAGAGAGAAGAGTATTTCCTGAACCTGCCTTCCCTGACCCCTTTCTGCAAAATGGTTTGATTTCTTTTACTGCTTTTTTCAAATATACTCTTTCTTTCTTCCTGCATATTGAAGTTTACTTCCTATCTCCCACCTGCAGCTGAACGCCTGCATTTCAGTGAAGACTGCATATAAAACAAAATTAGGAGAGGAGTGATCAGCTAATAAGCAGTTGCTATTCATTATGGGAAATTACAGCTTTCATGTCTTCATAAAGTAAACGCCTGTCAGCTCCAAACCAGCAGACCTGTTGCATCTAAATACTTTACTTAAGTGGGTGGATGGGCTTAAACACACTCTAAATCATTTTTCTTTTTAGCAGAAATTGCTGCTGCTGTCCTGGATGTCTGAGGTCAGATACAAGAGGCGCATGGAAGGCAGATGTTCTCTCTTCTCCTCTCTTTGCTTCCCCTGTGATCCCCAGTGCCTGGGCACTGAACTGGTGTGACAGCACCAAGAACTGGTGTTCTCTAAACCACCATAGCATATTCACCAGTGAAGAAGAAACACCTTAAGGTCTGTACTCATCCAGGTGAGTAAAGTTTTCATTGCACAGATGGAAGATGGCCACTAAATTAAAGACAGTGGGGAGGTGTTGGGGGAAGTAGTGCCCTTTCTGGGTGTGTGCAGTATCAATAACAGGTCTGGCAGGGGCATTCCTGTCACCAGCCATTGGTTTGTCCCCTTTTTCAGGCAGGAAATTGAGATAAGAGACACATGAAGCAACCTGAGAACAGTGGATTAGGGAAAAATGAGGGATGAAACCTAGGTCCTAGAGTCCCACTCTATGTCCAAGTACAAAAAGGGCTTTTCTACCCCTGCCTCTTTAATTTATTGCCAGCATATTGTGCTCCTGCAAGAGATTCCCATGTCAGAAGAATTATCCATCTAAAGATATTATCCTCCTTTGGGGCCTCCCAGGCCCACTGTTCATAGTTCTTTGGAAGTTATACTCTGGCAGGCCGAGGTGATGCCTTCCATGAATGCTGGCAGGGGTATGTGCCCTACTAGTGTTACTTAGGACAAATGTGTCGTTTCTTGTACTACTGCATCTCAGAGGAGGGTGATGTCCAATTTATATGGTCAAACTTGCCTCGCTTGCCATATTTTGCCCTCCATTACAGTTTACAAATAACTGCTCTATAAGAGAGGGATGAAAACTGTCACCTTGTTAGGGCATGTTTTTTGCCCTTTTCTAAGGAAAGTTGGAGCATTTTCAACAGAAAAGTTCATGCACAGAGAGGCCTTAATGAGACACCCACCACAGAGTTTTTGGATGTCTCTTGTAAGAATTTCATAAAGCAGAACAATGTTATTGGCCCATTTTACAAACGGAAAGACACCCGTGGAGAGATGGAGATAATCACTGTTTTCAGTGTTTGGATGTCACATCTAGCACAAAGCCTCACTGCTTTTCCACCCCCGCTCAGAGTTTGTTTTGTTTTGTTTTGTTTTGTTTTTTGCCAGGCTGCATTTTGGGGAGAGAACCTGTTTTATACAAGGGATGAGAGGGGACCCACTGTGGAGGAGCGGGTACCAATGTGGTGGCCAAGGAACAACAGGACACTGACAACAATACAAATCAGATAACTCCAAGGCTGATAAGACCTAAACCAGCAATGGAGCAAAATCCCACAAGCTACAAAGCACACAGTTCAAAACTGGGGAGGGCTGAGGCCACAATATCTCCCCAGGTATAGAACATCACCCCCGGTGCAGAACGGGCTGCAGGAAACAGATGCGAGCCCAGCCTGTGGTAATTCAGGCAGCAAGGCTGGACAGGTGCACAGCACGCCTGGCTGGCCTCGTAAGGCAGGGACACATGCTCGCAGCTTCTGGCCGGTGACTCTGTTCCTAAAAAAGGAGGAGAAATAAACAACATTGTTGAAAACAAAGCCCCAAGTGATGTTGGGAAACATCAATTGCCTCTTACACAATGCAAAGCAGCTCGGCATCCCCAGGTTGCTTGCCTGTATGTTTTGGCTCTTGCACAGTATTGGGAGAGAGCAGACAGTATGCTAGGAGGTGTAGCTGTTGCTATGGCTCCCTAATTACCTTCTGCGAGGTTACCATAGAGAAAAGCCCAGAGCTGACTTCAGAAACAATAGCACTTCTACTTTGTTTACATGGACATTTCAGTTTTTAAATAAAACTTTACATGAGCCAGAAATTGAGCCTTCAGTCCGCTGCAGAGCAGGGAGGATTTTATCACTGCAGAAACTAAACAAATATTTAAACAGTTGTTTCTCTCGTTCAGATTTCGTTGAAACACTGAAAGCAAGATTGGGGGTGGTGGTGGTGGGGTGGGATGTTGTTTGGTGGCTGGCTACTGCGTTATTGGTTCTATGAAAAGAAAACAGCCTGGCCTCTGATGATGGGCGGTCAGGCCCCTGGAACTGTTTGTAGCCAAAACAAAAGAGGTTTTGTAGGTCTAAGAAATTTTTGCTTACAGAAAAAATGCATTCTCTCAAAAAGCTCAGGTGCAAACAAAGCCACATTTCCAAACAAGAACCTGCATGGCAGGGCCATGGCTTTGTCTGACACCATCCCCTGCTTTACAGCTCCTATGAGGACACGGGGTGTGCGGATCTGAGGCAGTATAAAAGCTGCTTATAAACACGACACTGCAGAGTGGCTTTTTTTGGTGGAAATAACCTATGTTTACTGCCCTAAAAACTCTTTGTATAGCGCAAAGGGCATGAACAGTTGCAGCAACTAAAAGAGAGGGGCAGCTCCCATCAGCAGTCCCCTGGCAATGGGTAGGTTCGGTGTGCAGGTCATTGTGAAGAGGTAGGGAGGGAACTGAAGATGCCACTTGGGACCAGATGTCTGTGGTATTTTACAAAAAGCATCCTGGGATCACAAAGCACCTGATCACCGTAGTCTGAGGCTGCCTTTCCACATGTACTCTGCCATGCACTGACACACCTTGGTCCTGAGACTCGGCCCAAGAGCTGGCTGAGAAGCTGGCACCAGGATGAGCTGGTCATGGAGCCTCCTCCACACCTCACCCATCTCCAGAGAAGGTGGCACAGGTGTCCTTCAGAAAGGATTTAGACTAGACTGCACAAAAGTGGGGCCTTCTGCATTACACACAGATACTTGCAGTGCAGGCCACCCTGGTGCAGGTCTGGTTATAGAGTCTGGGGTGTGCTTTATGTCCTCTTGAAGCAGATGTCTACACTGGAGAGAAGAATTGCTCCTCACAGTGCCTATTTCTCTTCACTGACTTTGAAAGCAGTCTGTAGGGCCTACTTCAGCTGTAGCAGCATACTTCACTGACTTGTAGCTAAGTGAGATGAATCCTATCCTGAACTTAAGTGCTGCGTTTAATTTCTCGAATGTCTAAAGCAACTGTGCATCTTAGTGACGAGGCAAATATAGACAGTTCACCATTTAACCTCTTTAATTGACCTCAGCAACTCCACTGACTGAAAACTTTGAGGGATGCAGATTGGTATCAGGATTTTGAGAAAAGCCAGGTCAGGGTGACCACACAGAGTTACTAATAGGCTAAAAACTGAGAAGTAATTCCTATAAGGTGTCACCTCCTGCAGCTTGGTACAAAAGGAAATTCAGAAAGCTCTCCTTGCTGCTGCAGTCATAGACATAACTTCTCACAACACTGTCAGAAAGACAGAGAATGCCGTACCCCCTTTTTGGCATCAGTAATATAATAGTTTATTAATTCTCCAGCAGAAGAAGTTAATTGGCTGGGGATAAATTATGAATATAGCAGGAGGCAGGGGAGGTCTGTATTCCTCTTGCTCACAATAAATGAAATAGAGTATTATTAATACATTGCAAGATTAAAGCAATTTCTCTCTGATTCATGGTCCTGCTTTCTCTAAAGACAAGTGAGAGGGACAGAATTGTCTGTTTCTGCTTTCATGTCTCAAGAGTTTCCATCAAATTTGCACTTGTCTTCTGTCCTAATGAAGAGGACAAATACTATTACTGTCTGAAACCAGCTACAGGTGGTCAGAAAAGTAAGAAGTCAACAATCATGGTGGGATTATTTTTCTGAAAACTTTTTGTCTTAGTTAATCCACTTTTCATGAAATGATAAATAATCATGGAACCATAGGATCATTTAAGCTGGAAAAGACCCATAAGATCCTCAAGTCCATCACCTAATGCTACCAGGTCCACCACTAAACCATGTCCCTAAGCTCCACACCTCCAGGGATGGTGACTTCACCACTTCCCAGTCCATCCCATCCCATCCTGTCCCAATGCCTACCCACCCTTTCCATGAAGCTCTTTTCCTCATATCTAATCTAAACCTTCCCTTGCACAATTTGAAGCTGTTTCCTTGTGTCCTAATAAGGTAAACTGTGTGGCTTTCAGATACTCTAACAAGCAAGCAAACAAACAAAAAAATAAAAGGGAAAACAAACAAACAAACAAACAAAAACCCACGAAACAAATCAAGCTGACTTAACTATTGGTAGTGAAAAACTGAAAAGAGTACTGGTGCAGTTTTACACTGTGTGCTGGCATTGAAATGCTAAATAACCTTCGGACAAGCAACACTTCCAAGATGTAATACTAAAAGAGGTCATTAGCCCTTTTAAGAAATAAAAGCAGCAATTCAGTCTGCAAACAAGCTAGAAAATAGGGAAAGCAGAAGACCAAGGAGGTCACTGGGGAAGCTTAACAAACAAGTGCTGAGTTCCTTCTGCCAAAAGGGATGTGGAGAAGGACTGCGAATTAAACCTTCCTTCTGATGGGTCCCCTCGGAGAATAATAGGGCGAAGATGACAGCAGAAAAGTTGTTTTTTCAAATATTGGAAAAATGACAGGCTCTTCAGGCTTTCCACAGTAATCCATGACTTGTAGAGCAGCGGAGGAGCGCAGGACCACCTGAATTCTCTCACAAGCACAGATTTGCAGGAAGCAGATGTGAGGATATGAGGGTCTGCTGGAGATTCAGCTAGGTCAGTGATCTCCTTTCACCTGAGTCTGATACAAATGCATTCATTTTGCTCATGATTTGAGAGGTATTATGGACACAAAGGCCATGTACTAGGTGGCCTTGGCTTAGAGAGAGTGTGACCGTCTCCGTCTAGTAGCTGCCTCTAGCAATGAAAATTACCTCCACCTTTACTATCTTCAAATAAGTGAATTTTGCATCTCCCCATAAGTAGAGGCTTTCACCCTGAGGGTATTTGGTTTGATTCATACCATCTGCACACCTCCTGTCTGGCCCACTGCACCAATATATTGCTGCAGTACATGGGAGTGGTCCTGGCCAGTGAAGAAAAAATGTGCATGTTGTAAGAGCAACAAGGATATAGCTCCATCTGTCCTGAGCTTTCTCTTATCTTTTACATAAGTAAACATGAGAACAAGGGAAATGTGAGTCATTCCACTGTGATTCAGAAATATTTTACACCCTGCCTGCATGAATGGAAATGGTCTGAAAGAACATCAGAGAAGAAAATGTCTAGCAACCTGCCCACTAGCTATATGAATGCATATGTCAGCATCTCTCCCTGTGTACTTTTTGAAATACTTCACCCCGATTTCCTTTTCATGGCTCTGCAATGTCTGCTTTCTCAAAAGCTAGTCATTTTTTTCACCTCAATGATACCAATTGTTCTAATAGAAGCTATTACCTCTCCTTGCAAACCGTGTCTCCATGGAATCCTTTGACCATCATGGTCAAAGCACCACTACCATTTTCCACTCCTGCACATCCATCTCATTAACACTCTTCCATCATTCCGGTGCTTCACCACGTTGTCCTCCAGGAGACTTCCAGCAGCCCTTATCCACAGCCCCATCTGCTCCCACCTTTGGCAGGCTCATACCTCACATCATTCCCTGTCACATTTCTGTCTTCAATAGCCCATGAAAATAGTCAGATGACCTTTTTTGTAATGCTGCATACAAAAGTCCATTTCCACACCTGCAAGTCTTCAACTTTCTCTCTGTAGTCCGACTGCCTCCCCCCCCGGATTCCCCAGGCCCCTTGGTGGCTGTCACGTTCCCAGAGGTAAGGGAGCAGGCTGCAGCCTCTAAACCAGGCAGGTCTGGGTGCAGCAGCATTCCTTTGGTTTTGCAATTTTCTTTAATCTCATAGCAGCAAAGAATGTGCTTTTAGACATGAGATCCAAGGACCAACTACTGACACAGGCAGAGAAGTTGCTACAATCAAATTCAAAGACTTCTCCCCATGCTCACCACATGAGTTTGTTTTATTTTCTTTTAAAACCAGGAATCAGAGCACTCTGTGTTTCTCTGTAGAACTGTAAATTGAAACTAAAGGGTAGATTGAAAAGGAGCAGCTTGTACCATATAACCAGTGACCTTCCTGAAGAACTTTAATGCCTGAAACATCCTAAAATTTGTTTTGAATCAATTCAATATCACCTCAGCACAAGGCAATCTCTACATCTGAAAAAGGCTTCAAGGATCAACATGCTTGTCTAAGCCAGTCTGGCAGTGTTGCAGGTAGCAGTTTGCTTACAGCAGTGTAGATACCACTTCTCCTAATGGGATTGATTAAAAGCTTCAAATGTATTATCCTTTACATGGGGGTCACTTTTATCTAGGGGTATGCTTTTTTTTTTCCTCACAGGTGCAGGTTCATCACTTCTGCTGATGCTAATAGAAGCCATGTGTTCTCGTTGGCAACAGGGCCACAGAAAGTTACATAAATCCTTTTACCCTCAAGTCAAGTTGGCAATGGTTCCCAGAATAAAAATGTACATGGATCAGAAAGGGCTCCAGCCTACAGAGGGTCCTGCAGTAATTTGGAGAGAATGCTGTGCTGAAGGAGCCTGCGGTGATTTGGGGTAAGTCACTTACAATTTGCATTGCACTTTTTTTGCATTCTGATGCTCAGGATAACTTCAGAGTATATATAGCCAGCAAGAGGAATTTCCATAGGCTTATACCAAGTGGCTGCAAAATGCCATGATGTATGTGAACCCTACTTTTGTTTCGCAGGAGTCAGTGAGCCCCCAAAGAGGTGCACTGGAGAGAGAGCAAAAAGTTGCAATAGAAGGGCAGTGTGCAGGGTTTTCACATCCTTGGACTGTGGGTGTTCCACTTCTGGTGTCAGCCACAGGTATTCTGGTTCTGTTACCACTCTGCAGTGCAAATATTTCCATTCTGATACTTGGTTCATCTCCCAGCTGCCTGGTTTCAGAGGGTGTAAATGATATCCCTGGTAGGCCAAGGAGAAGCTGATGCTTTGCAGCTGAACCCACTGGCTTGTCAAAGAAATCTCATAAATAAATAAATAAATAAAAATGTAGGAAACATGAAGCATGCCAGCCTGGGAGCGAACAGCAGCTGGTGCTGGCCACCCCTGACACCAGTGAAATGAGCTGACAGCCCGAGGTCACCAGGGGTGTTGCAGGTGGCCGCTGCCCTGTGTCCCAGATGTCACTTATCCCAGTCACTGGAGAGACAGCACCATCTGCAGACTTGGGTGATTACGGGAACAGTGAGGCATGGCAGGGAAATGGCTGTGCTGATTTTGGTTTGTGTTTGTCAGTAGAGGCGTTGTGCTGAAACAGCACAGGTGCCTGGACTCTCACTCCTGCCCTCATGTTGTACTCAAGCCTCAGTGGGCCAGCAGTACGTGGAAGCTTGGGCTAAAGATGCTGCTGCTGGACATTCAGCCCAATACCCTCTCCATTCTGTTGGCTGCAACAAGAATTGGAAAACTTGCAACTTGTTGTTACTGTTCCCAGACAGGCAACCCTGTTCTGTGAGCAATTAATGGCTGTATTGTTTGTCTGAGCTCCCAGGAATGACTGGTCCCTGATGTCAGCCACCACTGACCAAGAGGATCACTGGAAACTCAGCTGAGACCCAGATCCCATAATTTTCCCCTACAAGCACATCCAATTTTGTTTGAATTTTATCCATTCCTCTTGCAGTAAACTGATGTTGTTTTTCCCCCTCTGCCAGAGAACATTAGGAGATCTTTGATTTCTGACCTTGTCCATGTCTGGATGAGTTGCTCTTCCCTTGTATTTCCTGACAGCTCCCTCTCTGCCAGTCTGCATCTGCCCTAGGCTGTGTTCTCCCCTTGGGCATTTCAGCACTTTGGTGCTCAGGGGCGATGGGTTAGGAATTAAACAAATCGGTATGAATGTTCTCTTCCCTTGTCCTTATGCTATGTACCCTGGTTGGTATCACTCTCATGAGCCTGGCATCCTCTGTTCGCAGTCAAGCCTGAGCTCTGTGTGATGGATCACCCCTCCAGGCTGCTAAACAGAGTCCTCCATTAGCTGCCTGAACCCTGGCAGTGGTATCAGTGTCAAATTGAGTATGTGGTACCCGAGGCTACTCTACCGATAGACTTCACAAGCAGCTAGGCTGGCATGCCCTCACACTTCGATGACGCTCTCCAGAATGGATGGTGGCAGGCAGTGCAGATGAGCGGGGGGAATTTGATTAATAAAAGAAGCATTTCTTACTCCCCCGCTCTTCTCTCATTACTGGCATTTGAAAGCCAGGATTCACATTTCTTGTAAGCTCTGGTGTTGTGTACAGATGTGGAGCTGTGTCTCCCGGGAGTGCTTCCACCAGCAGAATTCTGATGGGAGGAAATGGGCCTGCGACACCCAGCAGACAATAATCTATCAGAAAGTATCCTCTGCAGATGTGCTTCCCACTCTCCCTCTTCATCAGCACTTATTATCACTAGGATTCCTTCCCCTCCTGCCCCACTCTACAAAGTGACTGATATTTTCTCTATTTTTTCCAGAAGGATGAAATAAATGAGCAGAAGAAAGAAGTGTCTGTTTGGATGGGACTGACTTCCATGCAGAAAAGACGAAGCAAGCTTTTGGGTCATGCTAGTTCCACTGAAGCCAGCTTTGCTAGGCAGCATCTGTGGGTCATTGTGGTCCATGGGATTTTACTGTGACATGCCCTGGGTAGGTTTTTGCTGCCTCAGTAAAAGCACGGAGCCTTTTTCCCTCTGAAGCTTTTCTGGGGTAGGCCTCAGTGCTCCCCTGAAGGTTATAGTGGCCTGGTGGAATTGCAAGGCAAGTCTGTGGCAGATCTGTTTCTGCTGTGTGGCCCTCTTACCACAGTTATATTTTATCCATATACTGTTGTGTTTTATCCGTAACACAGTTGTTTTATTTTTGAGTACAGCATTGTTCTTTGTCAGATGGCAGCACCCAGTTCATCAGCACCTGAGCTCAATTGGGTCCTGAGTGGCTGATTCACCACTGTAAGTTCTCAGCCTCATCAGGCTCTACCTACTAAGGATGCTGTTGAACCTTGTAACTGCTTGTGGGTCTCAGTCCTCCCAGAGGTGAGAAGGGATGTCGCAATGGTGTGGCTTGTGAAGTGCTTTGGGACCTACTGCAGAGATGTACAAAAGGAGAGCTGGTGCTACCACAGATGGTGTTGGCTGAAGCTGCAACGTGATGAACAGAAGCTGTGAAGGAATACAGAGAACTGAAGATAATCAGCATATCAGAGGTTCTGCAGTATGAGACCTTAATTTAATAGGAATTCACGGTGCTATTCTTTGTAAACTGCTATCCTTCAGCATCTGTATGAAACCTTTACCCTGAATGATTTGTGAGCCTGGTTGCCAGAAGGCCTAAAAGGCAGAGCTCCATTGACCACAGAGAAATTTTGGACATCACAGAGCTCAGCAGTAAACAAAGATCTTTCCCAGAGAAAACGTGGTGGCTAAGCCTTTGGTTAGGCATGTTTCAAGCGAGCAGGATTGTTTTGTTGCTCTAGATTTTTATTTAAATGGGAGAAACATGAAACTTTGGGAGGGTGAGGGAAAAACCAGAATGAGAACAGTTGGCTCTGCTTCACTACATTCACTTGAAATGATGCTGTTTGTTTCTTTTCAACCTAAGCTGTGATTCTTGATTTTTGGAAGCAAAAATTTTCCATGCTAAAATTTTGTCATGTGGCTTTCCTCCCTACTGTCTTGGATTTACTTTTTCTGCAGGGGAAAAAAAAAGTCTATTTTTTTTCTAGTTCCAAAATCCCAAACAAAACATAGTGTTACATTTATTGCAATCCAAAGTTATTTTCTGATGTCTCTTTTTGGAAAGTTGGACTATTTTTTCTAGTAGAGTTCAGAGATTTTTAAGGAAAAACAAAGGTATAACTTTGTTTTGAGTAGGAAAATCTAAATACTTCATAGAAGAAACAGGTCCAGTATGTTTTCAATTTCATGACATCTAATTTTATGTATTAAACATTCTGAATGATGGCTTTCATTTAAGCAAACCTTGTTCTTTGTTTGATTCAGGGAGGGCTAGTGAAAGGATCAGGATCTCTTCTGAAGTAACAACTGCAGGAAAAAGTTTCTTTCTTGAAGAGAATTAAAATGAGAATTTGAATGCTTTCTCCTACCCTGGGAGTTCTGGAAAAGCTTCCCCCCCACACCTCAAACAGTTGCTTCTGTTTGATTTTTCTGAATCAATATAAAGCTTCTTGTTGCCCTGACTACAGGAGCAGACCTTATGAAGTCTCAACAGTTCAACAGTTTTGGAGCTGTCTCTGACTTTGGGATCTCCAGGACTCTGGGCAGACCATGGGGACCCCCTGTGCAGCTGGAGCCTTCCGAGGAGTCCTGGGGGGAGCGAAGGGACTCTTGCTTCAGCTCAGAAGTTGGAAACCCTGGGGCTGCACTCCCATGGACATTACATACTAGGGCTGTAAGTAGGACCCCACCGATCCCTCCAGGCTCTCAGCTCTGTAGCCTCGGCCTTTAGCCAGGGCTTGGCTCCAGTGCAGCCAGCTGGGAGCAGCTCTTGGTTTGAGCGATGGGCTGTAACTCATTTCACGCAGGCCACCAGACATAAACCATGCATGTCTGGGCCCCTGCTTCAAGTGGTGAGTATGCAGGACAGGAAAGCTGGATTTTATTTTCCAGTCTGTCCTTGTCCTCCTCTAAATTGCTTCACTCTTCTTCTCATCCACCCCAGCCTAAGGCACTTAGGAGGATATTTCAACCCGAGACGAAGCAGATGATCCCTAGCAAGCTAAGCTCTAGTTTCACTGCTGTGTAATCCCTGTATCTGAGCCAGACACAGCTGGGTGACCTGGAGGTGAAGGAGTCTTCCACAGTGCCAAGGAGCTCTTTCCCAAGTATTGATATTTTCCTGCATCTCATGCTGCTATGGACAAACAAAGCAAGCAAACAAAAAAATGAGCCATATTGCTTGATTTTGCAATCTCCATAGATGTTGGAGGCAGCAACGGACACAGAATAAAGATATCCTGTTCAGAGGAAATAAATAAGATGTTGATTGGCAAGCTAAATCCTCCACAGTGTTGCTGCCTCTATGACTGGAATCCCAAATGAGCCGAACTGCAACATGTTTTATGCTGTTTCTGCACTCCAAATGCATTTTTCAATCTATTTCTCTAAGCCTGCAGAACTGCTGTCTCAAATTCTACTTCCCGTTTCTCCACTTGGACAGAAACACTGAATACAAGCTCTCCTTACCGACAGCACCTTTCATTTCCTTTCTCAGATTTCTAAGCACATCGGAAGGGTTAGCCTGTGTTAACAGAGCCATTGTCATGAGATAATGGCCTGCTATTAGAGCATTTTTATTTTTTTTTCTTCTTCTTTCTTTCTCCCTTTGATGGCCGTGGGCCATTTTCCTGTGATATAAGAAATGAAGTCTTGCAGTTCCTGGGCATATTATGGGATCAGCCTTCTCCTGTCTCCCTGTCACACAGTGCAATCAGTTCTGCAATCTCTTTTGAGAGAAAAAGAAAAAAAAAAATGTCCCCCTGGGATGTTGAGAGGTACTGTGACCAACTCAGGCCACTGAAGAGGGATCCAAGGCTGAATAAACCCTGAGCCTAAAGATCAGCATCCCCAAGCAGGGTGCTCTGCAAGAGCACTCTCGCCCTCTACCTTTAAATGAGAATATGTCTCCAAGGGAAAAGGAGCTACTTGTCCTCCTCCGCACAGCCTGGAGAATTGGAAAGCTTCAGCCTAAGCAGATAAATGTTGAGGTCAAAGTCTAAGGCTTTATCAGCTCCAGTTACAGTCTCCACTTACCTCTCCTTAAAGAAATAAAGTAGCTTAAATGACCTGGAAATATTAAGTCTGAGATGAGCAGCTAGGTAAAACAAGACAGAGGACCTGGAAAGAGGAGCATGGACTGCAGGTGATAGCTTACTGATGCCACAAGGACTGGCCACAGACTGCTGGAGGGGTAGCCCACCTTGCTGCATGGAGATCCAAAGGCAAAAATATTCTGGTTGTCCCTGCAGCATGGGATCAGGGAGGGGTGTAGCCCTGCAGAGAAAATGGTCTGTCCAGCAAGGCATCCACCCTTGTTCCATGTCTTGCTTGTGCCCTGTAGTAACGGGTGCAGACAGGAAGGTGAGAGGAGCTTGCAGCCTTAAGAGCCCTCCAAAAGTCTGAGAGAGTTTGTGGTTTGGGACTGAAAACCTCCCAGACATTCCTTGCTGGTGACCCAGGCTCAAGGTTAGAACACAGCAGTTGCAGAGGCTGCTGTAATGCCATTAATCTTCTTGCAAGAGCTTCTGTGCAGCATTGCAGAGTGATGACAGCTGGATGAGAGATAGCAGGATCCAGACAGTGAGGGCTTGTACGAGCAGAGCCTGGAAAGGGCCTGGAGGAGAGATGTTAGGACATGGAGTTGTCTATGTGGGAGGAGACCTCTGGAGATCTCTGGTCCTGTAATTTGCTCAAAGCAGGGCAAATAGAGAGCAGGTTGCTCAGGGCATTGTCCAGCTGAGCTCTGAAAGTGTCAAATGCCCCCACCCTTATCCCACTACTGAACCTCTGAGGACTGAAAATCTCACTGAAAATCTCACTCCCATCCTTTGCTTGTGGCCACGCTGTTTGGTTTGGCTCCCTCCTCCCAGGCTCACTCTCCCTCTGGCCATCCTTGTTTTCTGCCTCTGGCATAGCTCCACAGGCCTGGGGTATTCACGTCACATCTGCGCCTTACTTTCTCTTACCTGGGGGTACCTGGCAGGTTATCATCTGGGTTAATCCATGCTCCCAGCATGAAAAGCAAGATGGGAGCAGTCAGTACTTCCAGCTCTGACACCATTTTCAGGAAGAAACCAGCATCTCTTCCTTTCAGTGAACTGCCAACATCAATTCCCTCCAAGAACAGGGACAAGAGGGGAGCAGAGAGGGGCCAGGGGAAGAGCCCCACCACCCTGGTGGTGCACAAAGCATGCAGGATGCCAACAAGCTGCACCAAATTGGAGTGAAGGCAGCCTCGGAGAATCCTTCCTGTAGCCCCACGTCCTTCCCATAGCCCCCCATCTTCCCCGCTGCCACCAATTCCCTGTTGAGCTCTGCACGCCCTGCCGAGGTGCTTATTTATTTATTTAACTTTTCTCATGCAAAGGTTAAACAAATCAAACATTACTGATTCAGTGCAAATGACAGAAGGCTAAGTGGTGTTATCTTTAATTACTGTCAGCGTCAAGGAGAGCAGCCGGGGAGCGGTGTACTGGGGGGGGTGCGGGGCTGGGTTTGTGTGCGTGCTGGAGCCGGGGGACATTGGCAGGGTTGTCATTTGTATTCAGATGGGGCCATCTAGTGCCCGCTGTGACATGTTGCAAGGATGGAGCTCAAAGCCCTGCCTGACGGGGCAGAAAGCTTGGGAAGCAGTTTTTGCTGTGGACAGTGCTCCCCACACCTCTGCATCCTTCACAGACTGCCCCCAGGGCAGCAAGGTCTGACCCTGCTCTGATCCAGTGCTGTGTGGGGCAGGGGAAAGGCCCCCCGAGCAGAGTCCAGTGAAAGATTTGGGCTCCTTTGGATGCCCAGGGATGTCTTGGGGTCGAGTGCTGTGCGAAACTCCACTGAACGTGCCAGGGTGTGACATGAGGAAACGGGACTGAGGCTTACTGCCCCATGCTCAGTTTGCATGGCTCTGGGTGAAGGCTGCTCCCTGTCTCTCTTTGTGCTGGATCCGTCCCTTGGTCCTACACAGAAAAACCAGCCTGGCTGCCGCTCTGTGCCCCTTGTCCAGGGCTGTTTCTTATTCAGTGCATGACCAAGGCTGTGGGTGGGCATCTGGAGCTGGGTTTCCTGCAGGGTAGGTGTGTGTCCAACCGCCTGGCAGCGGGGGGCCTTTCATCCAGCTGCTCTGCAGAGGAGGCATCTTTGCCTCCTCTCCACTGTAGCTGGTGTCCCAGATGTATGGAAAACTTACCTATAAAGAACAAGTACAGCTTTTTTCTTTTATTCATGCTCTAAGGCAGGCAGCCTCATTCAGGCCAGGATGCTGCATGCCTTTCAAAGCACCTATACTTTCCTTCTTGCACTGATCTCGTTCCCTCCTGGCAGCTATCTCCCAGGTTTCCTGTGCATCCAGTGTTCTTGGGATAAAGAGAAACTGGAGGTTTTGGTAAAAAATGTGGCTCAGTATGATCCTACTGAGTGTGACAGTGTAGCCTACACCTTCCTGCAAACCCCCCTACTGCTCATATGGGGGAGTTCCCCCTGCTATAACCTAGCCCCTTCTAGAGGCCAGTGTGGTGATAGGAGATGTGTCTCCATCCCCTTTCTACACACCAGCAGCTGGGAAGACACCGGCTATATCCTGTTTCAGCCTTATTCCCACCAGCCTTTGCACTTCTGCCCAGTGCAGCATTTGGGGGTCTGCAGTGTGTCGTGTCAGATGGTCCATTTTAAGCAGATGGAGTTTTGTTGGCTTAATGTCAGCCTGATCTCCCCCTCCCCAAATTCTGATTAAGGGAGAAAGCCCCTCAGACATGGAAGAATACCTCCTTCTCTCCTTACCTTCTCTTTGTGAGTTTTCTTTGTTTAGTTATTACTGGAAGGAAATGGCCTCTGGATTTGAGAAGTTTCACTTGCTGTCCAAGATGTTAAAAGGATTGAACCTCAATTCCAAATATATGTTCACTTCTAAAATTGTATCTCTCTTCACACAATTATGTCAACTTTAAATTTTCTTTTCCCCTTACACCTGCTGCTATCAAGATCTCCTACATATATATTTGAAATTAATCCTTTATTTCCCAAAGTAGCCCTTGCTATCAGCTCCAGCAGTAATGCCAATAATTACTTTCCTCCTATTAGTCGGTGAGACACCGTGGCTAATTTGTGGGTATACTGATAAAAACGAGAAGTGTCAGGTGATTACATTGAAGTTTGATTGCATGAAAGGTCAGGAAGTGATTTCCCCCATGGAGGCAGTTTACTAATTTTATGCCTGTCTGAATGGTCTGCAGCAGAGTCCCTGAGACTGAGAGCCCTGGCACACGATGTGAGTGGGGCCGCTGCTGCCAGAGGGGCAATGCCATTCCAGATCCTCTCTCTGTGCCCAGATGTCTGTACTCTCAGTCACCGGGAGCTCCAGGACAGGACGTGCCCACACCAGCTACCTGGTAGCAGCTTGACTCGTGTAAGGTTGTGCTGTGGTGCTGAAGACCCTGTTTCCAGCTGATGGATGTGGGGAAGTTGCCCCTTTGTCACTCTGTTATCCATTGCATCAGGGGCATTGCTTCTTCCCTTGCTGTACCTGCTTCTAAGGCAGTGAGAAAGAGGTGGCTGTAGTATGAGCCTGCAGTGGTCTGGGCTGCAACATTCAGCCCCAAGGCTTTTACCCTTCTCTCTTTGAAACCAGGGCTTTTTCATCAGGAGGAGGTCACAGAGCTGCACAGTGTGAGAGCAGGGTGTGGAAAGCAGTCTGTTGTGACCCCAGAAATATCATTGTGAGTTTTCTGTTAGGGGCTATTCCAAAGGCTGCCCTTTGACAACTGTAGACAGGTCTTTGTCATCAAGGATAGAGAGTCAGATGTGTGGGAATGTGCTCAGTTGTATGGGAAGGAAAACACCTCATTGCTCACCCATAAAATTACCTACATGCCTTGTCCTTCACCTGCCTTAGGATAGTCTGGGAGAGCAAGGACTCTCCATCCCTACCCATCCCTACTGTGCCTTGTTTGATGCCTCAAGCCCTTTATGATGCCACATGCTCTCTATCATTAGGGTTAATTATCTCCATGGAGAGAAGAGGGATAACAGTCTCTACCAAAGAACATAGTACTACCTGAGGACAGATAACTGTTCAGCATTTATTGTTATCTCCAGTCTAATCTTTGCAGTATATAATAGTGGGAAGCAGGCCACAGAATAATAAAATAACACAGCAATTGTAAAACTCACAAAACAGTTCTGGACATGATTGGTGATTAAAAAATAAATAAATCCAAATGTCTATCTGAAGTGTAAAGCCATTTAAAATTTATTGCCAGAGCTCTGATCCTTAGTAAGTTCATTAAAGGCATGACACAGGGTAATGTACATTGGCTTGTTGAAGCTTCTTCCCAAGTTGAACATTAAATGACAAATAATTTTCACAACATAAATTTACTAGCACCTTAAACTGTCTGTTCACTGAATTACCTTAGACGACCAGGAGAGAGGAAGTTCAATGCTTTTCACAAGGAACAGTAAATTCATACAGCCTGAGACCCTTTTCAGTGCCTGATGTTGCTTGGAGAAAAATCATAATAATAACTGGTCTGCTACCTACCCATTTATTAGCAGCAATTATACTGTATTAGTGTTACGAATTGCTATTGAAAGATGTTACCAAACTAGAAGCCCTCAGTTTAATTGAAAGCGCTTTTTATTTGATTACTAATGGCCCTGTGTTATAATATCAATGACCTGCATGAGAAAATCGCTTCCCCAGAGGGATGATGTTGGCAAAAGAGCTCTGCCAAGAGATGAAACTTTCCCCTGCCTTTGGGAAGAGTGGAAGCTTCAGGCTCCTGTTTTCTGCTGGCAAAATCAGTGCCTGGGGGAAGGAAGGAAAAAATGGTCAAGGATTTTTTTTCCAGACCCAAAAGACAGTGTTTTATAAACTCTTTTGCCAGAAGATCTAAAGGAACTCAGGACTTGGTGGCAATGTGGTGAGGTCATATTTAGGATGCAGCAGCAAAGAGAGGGAAAAGAAGCTCCATGTCAGCAGAAGGAACTCTTTCCAACCTTCAACAAGGAGGCTTTCACCCTAAGTCCATCATTCCACAATTTGGGACAATACAAATATTTTTTTCATTGTGTGCAGCATCTTTTGTTTCCAAGATAAGCATGTAATTAACTGAAAGAAAATGCAAAGAGAGGCTCATGTAGTAGGTTTGCATCTTGCTGCCTTTGGCGATCCATTAATGAAGTCTAATTACAATGTCAAAAGCCTATGTTCTAGCCCAGTGACTAATTGACTTTGGAGAGGCTAGAGCTCTTTTGTTGTTTTAAGCAACGAGAGGCAAAAAGGGAGGAAAAATAATTGTTAATTAGTTTAGTTCTGCTTTATCTGTAACACAAAATATTAGTCACAGAAGTAATTCTATGCCTGATAATATATCTTGGCCCTCCCATCACTGGAGAGCATTGGAAAAACATTCCCTTCTGTTTATACTTGCAAATTATTTATGGCCCAATCCTATGCTGTGTTCATTGAGGAGGATTTTATTATGTGAGGTGTGTCTGCTGACACCAAATTGCTAGTCTGGGTTACGGTTTTCCATGAATAAGGACTATTGGATTGAGAAATACGAAAATAGCTACCTGGCTGCTTGGGTGGTTGGTTGGATAGTGGGATGGATGGATGGACAGCAAGATTTTAGGAAAGATAGCTAGGGAAAGATGTATAATGATATGTTCTCCATAAATACTGAAAACGGGAGCTGCCATGTCTGCATGTAGGGGCAGCATCTTTGCAGCATCCTGGAGCACTGCTCTGAAACACAGAACTTGGTGATTTAAGAAGACACTGTGCCTGCTAGGTCCTTCCTCAAGGTGGCTTGCAGAGATTTGAAGGAGCAGTGCATGGTATTTCAGCCCTTCATGGCCCAGTTTGAGTTACTGGCCCGTAGGCATGGTCTAGAATGAAAAGGGCTGGGGCTAGGTTCAATCCCAAAGACATGAACAATATTGAGTTTTATGGTGCAAGTTGTTAGATTAAACTGGCAATGGGTCAGGTAGGCTGAGTGGATGCAGTTTTCTGTGAAGGTGACAATCCAGCCCTCATTTTACATATCTTTATCTCATTACCAAAGAAGTCAGCCAAATGGGTTAAACTGCAGAATGACAATGGTAGTTTTTAATGATATGGAGATGTGATGTCATGGGTGCTGTGACAGGAATTCAAATCAAATCCATCTTTTAGTTCCTGAGACTGCTAAACTTTACTTTCAAGGCATTTAAAGAATAAATAGGCATGTAAGAAAATTAAATATAGGAGCTCATTTCCATGATTGGCAAACTAATTATAGCTGGGGAAAAAAATATAGAGAAAAATAATGCTGTCATCATCAGGTGGAAGTGAATTGCCTCTGATCAGCTGATAGATTGAAGAGACATAGCAAACTAAAGGGAAAATAATAATAATAATAATAAAAGAATAAAGAAAAAGAGGCCCAGAAATATGTCAGGGGACCTGGGCTTTGTATTGCTCAGGGACCAGATGAGTGGCAGGCTGTATGAAGATGACAGAAACAGCAGTTTTACTGGCCAAAAAGATCCTATTCTCTTTGAAAACCTGAGTCTCAAGGCAACAATTTCAACATAGCTACAGTCTCATCTGGTTTCTGAGAGTGAGGCTCCCAGTCACCCCCCAGTGGCTTCATCCCCCACCTTACCTGTTGAGATCAGCCTGCAAACAGTGAGGTTTCCAACCCCTGAGCTGAGGTTTGCCTTGCTTCCTCTGCACTTCTCAAAGCCCATTTTTTCCCCTGGATTTCTCTCCCCTGGCCAGGGATTGCTGTTACCTCTTCCCCTGACTTTTCTATACAACAAAACCAACTCTGACTCATCCCTGGATATGTGGTACTGGGAGGGTTTTTGAGCCCAGTCCATTTCCCAGTGAAGCCAGTAGGGGTCATGGTAAGAATTGCAAAATACTTCCACAATCTTCGATGTTTTCTCATCTATATTTGAAACCTAGTTGTAAACAGAGAGGGAGAGATTAGGATCAGCAGCTCATTAAATGACAGTGAGAAGAGCTGATGCCTTGTTCAGTTGTCTGTGACCTCCACATCTTCTCAGCCACAATTGTTATGGGTTCAATATTGCTGACTCTGGGAGATGAACCTTTACAGCCCTGAATGTTCCTCCTTGTTTTCACACCCACCGCCTGGATTGCTACTCACTCTCTTCCTCACCAGCAGCTTGTTTGTGTAACATTTTCTGTCTGCATGAATACAGGACCCTGGCTTGCAGATGCTTTTTTTCTTGAACTGTCTGTAGCGCTATGCTGAAACACGATGTTATTCAACAGCAAGGTGAGAGTCTGAACTGTCAGGAGCTCAGAGCAGGCAAACCTTGGTGAAACAACAAGTTGAAAACCAGCACACGCAAATTCTTTTCTTCTGCTGACTGTGGTGTTTTTTCCACCATTATAAATATATTCTCTTTAAGATGGAAAGAGATTCTGCAAAACCAGGAAAAAGATTCCTCAGATGGCAGCAGAGGAGGCTCAGTTGCCCCGGGTGAGGTGTTTAGACGTTAGCTGCATACATCTGAAGGAGTCATTATAATCTGTAATGAGAAATAGGCTCCAGCGCTGCTTTGTCTCACTAAGACATGCACATTTAGACAATCCTGACAATTATGCCCCGTGGTGTCTATTTCTATTGAGAAACAGATGTAACATGAGAAGCTCAAGCTCAGAGGTCTAGATTTTATATGTGAATAATTAGACAATGGAAATCTTATCCCTGTAAGTACAGGAGTTGCTGGGGATTACTCTGGGTCTGCAAGCTGTACACAATTTGACTGAGACAACTAGGTTTGGCTATCAAAAACTGACTGTAGTCCTTGAGATAATGCTTGGGAACGTGTGGCCTTATTCCTCCAAGTCCATGAGTATAATGATTGATTTTTGTTGTTAAATATTTTTGTTCTGAGAGAAGGGTCTCAGTATCTCTATGGATATATTTCTTCTCTAGCATTAAAATGAAAGGTTGTGGCTTGAGACAGAGGCTTTCCTACCCACCACCAAGCCTATGGAGAGGTGTTGTCAGGCAATTACATCAAACTTACGTAAAGAAATACATCTAAAATCACTTTTAAAGTTTTCAGCAAACTTTTAATATTTACTCAGAAAACATCTGCTATGGTTTCATTTCTGAACAGGCCAAGTTATTCTGAAAAGCTTTTCACATAGTCTCAAGTATAAATATTTTGATACAAAAAAAATAAAAATAAAACCCCCTCCAAACCCAACCCCTTGTGCTCACATTCAACGGTGCGCCATCGCGGCATGCATAACCATGGCCTCTTCTCTCCTCTCCTAGCCAGACCGCAGCTCTAGGAGACAGGCAGCATTAGATACTTCTGGCCCACATCATTTTCTTTTTCTTTATTTTATTGTTTTTTTCTTGTCAGCATTGGGAATCCAGGAAAGGCAGTCCAAAGGGAGTTGAGATGAACTTACTGGTTTTGAAGGTGCTTAGGGGTGTGGGCTAAGGAAGGAGCTGTGAGCCTCTGGTCACCATTGCGATGAGAGCACCCTTTCCATCAGCAGGCAGCAGCTTCAGCAACAGTTCCCTGTGTTTTAGGTGCTAATGACGCTTCAGAGCTTGAGTTGTGGATGTGGAGACCAGAGAGCTGAGGAGGAGGAGCACATCTCCTGGGGCTGGTGTTAACAGGACTGCCTTTGATCTACAGAGCCATGGCCACTGGCTCATTGCACGTTATCTCAGGTCTTCACCAGAACTGGCCTAGCTCGGACAGCTGCTAGTTCATCGAAACATTGTGAGGGCATTTGCTAGTTAGGAAAGCTGAGCTTTTGTACTTTCTGTATTTTACAGTAGCTATGGATAAACCCAACTAGCAGCAGCATCCTATCCTATCTTATCTGCAATGCACACTTAGAGATCATTACTATATTTCACCTACTTACAGACAAATGCTTCATGTTTACAATAACAAGACGATCAGCTGCTTGGATTGACTTTTTACACTCAGAATCTGAGTTGATTTTAAGTCACTTTGACTTTTAAATTAAATTATCTCATGCATAGAAACAAAAGATGCAGAAGAACACAGCAAGGATTCACAGAACTCGTAGTCAAGTGCCTTTAAACACACACACATATATATATTAAGCTTTAAATCAAAAACAAATCTTCCCATTTTTTTTTTTTTATATATGCACTCTACATGATGCAATGAACATTAGCATGGTCTAGCTCTCCGTCACGCACAGTGCTCTGCCTGTTATACAATGTCTGCTCTACTGTTATACTTTTTCCCTTTTAAACAAATGCATGTAGACTAGACTCTTTTAAAGATACAAGCTGGCCATAGCACTGTGGCTGAGCTGCCCTCCATACAAAGGAAGGAGTTCTAGTTTTGTTACACTTGGAAGGAGGGAAATAATACTCTTTCGGGATCTTAGATGATCTTGTTCTCCAGGGCTTCAATCCTTTTTGCCACAGCTTCCAGTAAGCAAGAGTTAAGGAGAAAAAATGACAGTGCACGTTGGTGATTCATGGCTCAAGTCCTCCCTTAGCTTACAGCACAGATACCTGAGCTGCCTGGCTGGGAACAGGTAGCAGAGGAACACGGAAAATCATCTCCCTAGCATTTACTCAACTGTTCAGGCTGAACAGTTTTAGCTTTTTTTTTTTTTCAACTTTTACTGAAGGTAAAACATTCACACAAGCACGCATACTCACATGCACCTATATAAAACACTTAAAAGGAAGAGTAAAAAATACAGGAATGGTTGGAGTGTGTTTTGAGAAGTTGACGGAGAATTCCTGACCTGGAGCAGAATGGGTTGCATGAAGAATGGAGCAGGGTGCTTTTCTCGGAGTTATACCGTGTCACAATTTTCTGCTCTTTTCACTAATTGCTTTTCGTGATGTGCCTGGGAGCGGCAACCCGCTGGGTGAGAACTGCTGATTTACTCTGACCTTTTGCATAATATAAGTCATGGATTTCACTCAATTGACTTAAAGAGGAGAAAAGACACTGTGTAACTGACATAACAAACCACAGAAATGTGTGTATAAATTAGAACATTGTTTTTAAAGTGGTTTGTAATGAAGTCTGTCCCAAACCCTGTTGAGTTGCTCCAACATTTCACTAATTCCTTTCCTCATGAGACATTTGAATCTTACTCACATCTCTTTTGGTTTTCCTTATTTCTCTTCCACCACTTATTTCTGGTCTTTGTGCAATATGACAGAACCCGGCTTGACAGAATACCATCCCACAGGCTCAGTTCAGATGGGATCCTACCCACCTCCCCAGAGATGTTTATTTATGTGGGAATTAGTCCCTCAGGATGGAGGCTTAGCCATCTGAGAAAAATTGGACCTATACAATGCAATTTGCCTGACTTTATCCAGACCACCACCATGTTGTGCTATAGATGACCCTCCCTCCCTCCAGTTCTGTGGAGACATTCAGGCAGCCACATCCATGTGTGTTAGACACATTCAGAACCCAAGGGTCTCACTTCCCAGCTTTCTGACCACGTATCTAAGCTGCTTTCCTCATGTGGAGACTTTCCCCACTGGTCACTCCAGAAAGCCCAACCTCTCCCACTAGGTTCTGAACAAAGACAACTTCCAAAGGATATACTTCCTTTGCAATGAATCGATGAGTTCTTCTACTTTTGTCTGGAACTTCACAATAGATTTACATTCACATGGATCTTCCTCTGTGGACCAGAGTATCAAGAAGAGTGTTAAGTGGCACAAAAAAAAAAAAAAAAAAAAGAATTAAATAAAAATTACTGAAATGTGAAATATCAAAATACCATTCCTTCTAATTATCTGATTGACCACTTCTGTATTTAAGCTCAGTTGTCTAGATGCTCTCACATTTAATTGTTATATTGGGCAGGCTCTGTGCAAGAAGCCTTTCCAGGACTTCCAGTTTCCTGAAAACCCACTGATGCTTAAAGTGTGCCCCCAAAATTTGAATCTGACCAAATACAATGCTCCTTCAGTGCGCTCCTTCAGATGCTTGAGATTTGTGGGTGGCTGGGGTTCAGGTAACCACCCAAATATCAGATGTCTCATGATCTTTCTGAGTAATCTGCAAACTTGATACCCTGAGAATGGAGAACTATTTGTAATAATCATCTGAAGGGGCATTTTTGTCCTTTTGCTTCAATCTTCTAGGCCTCGATGCTCTCGAAAATGCTGTGACTTAAATCCTTCCCTCTCCCCAGTCCCCCATTCTCACCAATGCAGATCTTCATTTGCAGCTTCTTCCCAATGTTGCTGATGGTCCTGAAGTCTGCTGTGTAGAAGTAGTGCTCGGCTACTGGTTCTGAAGCGATTTCCCTCAGCTCGTCCTCCACTGCGTTACCAACTCCCACAGCAAACATCCTAAAGCCTGAAAGCAATAAGAACTGGTCAGCTGGACAGCCATGGAGCATCATGCTGCTGTGACACCAGCCCCCCATCTGCTTGTACATCCTCGCCTTCCTTCTGCACCCCCAGCCTACTTGAAAGTCTGCAGCTGTTAATTGGGAAACTAACTCCTTTACCCTCTACTTCCACAGACTTATTTCAGGTCACCCAGAGTTCCAAAATATTTTGTAGGCAAAGTTTTACTAGAATTATCCAGATAATGACCACTATCACCACAAGAACAATGTTTTAGAGACACAAGAAATGACAGATCATTATAACACCTTGACAGCATCATGCATCCAACTAATATGGAAGCAATGATACAGCAAAAGGAAATGGTGGAAGATTTCATAATAGCCTCCAGCCATCATTACCAGCTTATGTAGTAGCAAAGTCCCCTGTGCAACAGAGACCTGTGGGTTCAGTAGAACTGTACCTGGACGGCTTTCTAAAATTGCAACTCATATTTTCTATCACAAGCAACCCATACTGTGAGTTAAGAACATGTGCCCAGGTACTGTGCTTCACTACCAGAAACTGATTGCCACCTCTGCTTTAAATCCAGTTTCTATTGAACTGCAGTTTGCCCCTTGACTTGAATGATAATGTTAGTTAACACTTGTTTGGAAATATTTGTCTCTACTTGTCCTTGTTTAGGTCTAGACATCAGTCACGCTTTCCCTTCCTCCCCTTTTTTCCTTGTCTTTCTGCCTCTGCATGTGTCCATTTATTTTTCCCCAAAGTTCAATGCAAGGAACGTGTTTGGAATCTACTTGTAAGTATCTTGTTATTTATCCCAGTGAAATCACTTAGTAGCAGCTGTTGGGGATGTCTGCGTGGGGAGAAGAGAAGAGGAAGAAACAAGGCCTGAAGTCTTGTTTCTATGCATGCAGTTTAGGAGGACCTTTTGTTTTATGAGAGCTGAACAACCACATAACCTGCCAACTTCTTTTGTAGACATCAGCTTTTCCTAAGCTTGTACTTAACCTGCATTGGCTATGTGCTAGCCCTTAGTCACATCCAGTGGTTGAGACCAAATTTAAAAGGAAGTGAAGGATTTAACAGTTCATGAAGGTATTCACATGGGCTGCATCCATTTAACAGCAATGGCAGAGGACTGTGAACTTGTTCAGCAGGAGGTCAGCAAAGGGGCAGATCTCAGATATACTTGACAGTATTTAGACATATAAATATAACCATATGTAGCTGTTGTACTCTTTTAATGTTCCAGAAGAAACTGAAGAAAATTTCTTATTAGCGTGTCTGGGTGTGTCTAGGATTTGGGCAGAGAGTCCATATTTTCTCCCTCAATATGTGTTTCTGCTTTGTTTATTGTTTTATTGATTTTTCTTTTTCTCTTACAGGCCTTAAGGCTGATGCAACCAAACCACGCTTGGCCCTGCAACTCCTGTTATTCTCCATGTGGCTCTCTGCTGGTTGTCTTTGCCTCACTGTGAGCGCCACTGGTGGTGGCTTGAATTTGACTAATAACAGCAGAAAGAGCCTCAGCTTTCCCCTGAAGTTTCCTTTTCATTTGTGTGAGATGTGTGTACCCCATAACAAATGTATGAAACCCCATTCTGTCCAGGAGAGAGACATCCTGCAGACTTAGATCAAAGACACAGAGGAGCTGCGGGAGCACAAAGAAGCTGCTGGGAAACCAAGGTTCAGCTGAAGCCCTAGCCAGAGCTGCTCCATGTTCTGTATGAATGTGCAGGGACAGCCAAGAAACGTCTAGGAAAAGTTGTTCTATAGTATCCTGTTTCTGTCCTGGGTAAGAGACACCTGGTAATGAGTGGTGCCTAGATTGATACTAGATAGTGTGTGGTCCAAGGGAGAAACAAACCACTAAGAATTCAGTAGACCTACCTAAATCTTTGGCTTTCTTAGCAGCATCAGTGATGTAATCTTGTGACCGTCCATCGGTGAACACTATGCCCACCTTTGGGACCCCAGGCCTTGCGCCATTGGCAATGGAAAAGGAACTGTCAATGAGGTACTTCAGAGCCTGGCCTGTCATCGTTCCTTTCTCCATGTAGTCCATTTTCTTGACTGCTGCTTTGATGTCCTTCTTGTTCTTGAACTGCCCCAGAGGAAACTCTTGCCTGACAGAACTGGAGTACTGAACCAGGCCAACCTGGGCCTGTTTTTCTGACACCTCCAGTGACTCCACGATCTGGTTGATGAATTTCTTCACCAGCTCAAAGTTCTCAGGCCGTACACTCTTGGATCCATCGATCAGGAAAACAAGATCCAGGGCAGATCCTGACCCACCACTGCAAGCTGAAGCAAAATATGAGAAGAGGGAGAAAGAAGACAGCAACTAGGACTGCTTAATTATGTAGGAAAATATAAACCTAGCACCATTTTATTGCTAATGAAATATGTTTGATCAATCAAAAATCAGTAACATTTCACATTCGTGGTTTCCTTCCCTGATTTTTCTGAGCAGAACATGTCTGCCATGTCTCAATCCCCACCCCACCACTGCAGATCGCAGCTCAGCTCAGTGCAAATGAAAGTCATTACGTACCGCTGCAGGTCTTCCCATCATTGTTCAGTGTGAAACCCTCTTTACAAGCGCACTTGTATGATCCGGGGGTGCTGATACAGATCTGCTCGCAGTCGTGGTCTCCAGTGGCACACAGGTCTGACACCACTGCAACAAAAGGTGCGGATTAAAATCAGAGACCTTGCCAAAGCTTCTCAACTCAGAGCTGACACAACCCATGAAGAAGGTATGATATTTATCCCGTACACTGAGTGATAACTAAACCCACCCTGCAGCAATACAAAGCAGCAGGAAGCCATTACTCTTGAGTAGTAATTGAGATATAAGAAGGAAAGAGAAATTGTGACAAGTCTCCCGACTCCAAGACACAGCCAGGACTAGAAATAGTCTCCACAACAAGGGCAAAAACCATCTGTCTGTCGGGCATATCATAATCTGCTTCACTCTCCAAAGCTGCGGGATGAGATTTGGTTTCCAAACTACCATCTGGGCTGGCCAGTACCCATTTTCCCAGCTACACAGTACAGTTATGATTAGTGAGTTCAGTGCCAGGTACAGCTGTCATTCCCGGATGGGCTTCATGTCCAAACATACTTGGAATTCACTTCCGAGCTACCTTCACACGTACAACTTTCAGATTCACTCTTTACAAATATTTCTGCCTGCTGATCTTAACCTGCATCTGACTCCTATAAGATGCTGAGCAAACAGAAGCTGAGCTGCAGCAGTTTGAGCCAGCAGCTCTCAGTGACTGACAGCACTGTCATGGCTACAGCAATGATGATGGAAAACAAATTTGAAGCTAAACAGATCTGCTAGTAGCAAATTTATTCACAAATACCAAGGAAATCTGTGCAGAAAATGGAGCACTTCTGGTTTTATTGCAACGATGGGAGGTGGTGTGAAGTCTTTCAAAATTAAGGGGCTAGTGCTCATTATTTCTATTTGTTTATGTTCTGCTCTACATGTATTTTGTACTTTTGGCCTTCCCAATTCATGCACCTGCATATTGTGCCATATAACGGTCGCTGTTATAATTAGGAATATTATTAGCTAAGCAGTTGGCTATAACACTGGGCTCTCAGGTTGAGTTCTTTGAAGGCTACCAAAATCTTATCAGTCTAACTAGTAGCTGGATCATTAAAGGTCTCCCTTTTTCTCATGTGTTTGTTGAGCATTATGGGAAGCAGCTTGGACAGTGCTGTACAGCTCCTCCTGCTTCCACTGCACACTGCTTCCACAAGCTGTGCTTTGCCATAGCAGGTGGTGTTTGGGTACATCTCCAAGGACAGTTTTGTGCAGCTGCTTGCATAGCATGATAACAACCCACTTGGCAGTTAATACGGTGCTGCTGTCTGTTAGCTGTAATAATCCTTAGCACAGTGCTTCCCTTGGATGCATCTCTGAGGGTTTTTACCATGAGGAGAACTTTGTCAGCTGCATGTTACAAATTTGAAAAGAGAGGCCCAGAAAGGATTTTTTTCCCCCTCTTTTTGAATGACACCAATGCCAGAACTTCAAAACACATTTTCAGGCCTCTCTGTCTCTGGCTGACTCCTGACTCCAGGGCAGCCAACACAAACTCCCACGAATATTCATGGCCTGGATTCCACCTTCTTGAATATTGTCTCTGCTCTCCTTAGTATGTAGTATTTGTTCCCTTCTTTCATGAGCTTCTGCTGTGGTGACACCTCATTATAATACATGACTCACTTTATATTCAAAGTTTTCCTCCTTCCTACAGAGGACGAAGTTTTCCTCGACAAAAAGCTGCTCCCCCCATCATTTGCAGGCTGAAAGTCAAATCATGAAATTTTACACCTCGTGAAGAAATCAGTCTCAGAGAGTTTTACAGGTCCATCTGTGTGTACGTGTTTGCAATGCTCTGCCGTAGGCACCGTGGTGTATTGCACCTTTTAAAAAGTGTTGCCACACGTCTGTGCTTTGGCAGGATGGGTGTGTGAAGCCCCCAGGCCGCTCTTGCTGACACAAAACGGGTATTTATAGACCACCTCCTACAGCTTCTGGGTACGTTTGAAAGCAATAAAGCTCTCTCATTCCATTCACTGGTTCGTGTAGGAGTGAATATGTGTTTGTAGGATAGTCAGGATATTTTTATATACTATGCAGATAGGTATTAGGTACTGTACCAACCAGGAGACTTTCCTGCTGCACAGGGCTTCCAAAAATAACGTCACAATCAGGCAAAGGTGGCTCAGTCTCCAGCAGGCAAGTGAAACCAGCCCTTGTTTAACAGGGAATTCAGAAGATACTGGCAGGGGAAATTACCAGCCAGATTGTCAGTACTGCCCAGATAGGCTTAAACATAAGGACAATGATTTTAGCTATTTAAAGCTCCTGATTTCCAGGTTCTTTTTCTCTGGCTCAAGTAGTACATGGGTTATGTGTACAAACTCTTGGGTGCAAATGAAATCTGGAGACTTCTGCAAACAAAACCTGAAATTCCCTAAACAAAGCCTCAGGCTCTTGAAAAGCAACTTCAGAGAGCATCTCTCTGCCATACTGATTTGTTCTGCAGACCCGAGTCCTTGGAAAAAGGAAACAGATGGGTGAAGGATGATCACATGTGACATTTCTGTGAAAAGCTTGCTGGCAGCCACTTGCACGTCTTGGCTAGGAACCCAGGGGTTGTGGCGAGGACTTACCACAGAAAGCTTCTTGAAACTTGTGGGTCAGCTTCTCTATAACACTGTAGCTCTCCACATAGTCCACGTGGTCATCCAGGGGCTCGCTAGCAATTTGCCTCAGGGTGTGCATGTCCACCCGGCCAACCCCGATGGCAAAGATCTCAATGCCAGCTGCTCTGGCCCTTGCTGACACATCCTGCACTCCATCCTGAGGACGTCCATCGGTCACAACAATCGCCACCTGCACAGAGAGGGGCAGGGACCAGGAGTGTGTGTGTGAAATGGGCTCAGTATCACTACTGCTTGTGGAACAACTTGGATTAGTAAAGAAGGGTTTGCATTTCTAAAATTAAAGAAAAAAGGAAATGGCACCTCCTCCCCCTCTTCCTGTTCTTCCTGAGATCACACAAGCCATTCTTTTCATGTGTGGTTTGTTTCTTCCTGAGCTCGAAAGGTTAAACTGCTGTGGACCTGACTGTTTTAATTAAGGGACATCTGGTGCATCTCGGCCCTCAGGAAACCGAAGTAAAGGTTACATTCTTCATAAGCAAACTGATGCTCAAGCCAAACTCTAACTATTTTCATGAACCCCCAGCTGACACTAAGGGCACCTCTGGGACTTTTGTAGCATCTTTGTCCATCTAAGAATCTCAGGAGTATGGTAAACTAAGGAGGTTAAAGCTTTCCCCCATTTTATGGATGGAAAAACTGAAGCAGAAAGAGGGAAGTGATCTGTGTAAGGTCACACCATATGTTGGTGCCCAGCATCATTTCTGATTTCCCATTCCACCACAAAGAGCAGTGGTGAAATCCTACCCCAAATAACATCAGCATTAAAATGACAGCTGATATAAGTGGGAACTGGATATCAGCGTGGATGGTGACACCCTAAACCTGTGGAAAGCCTCCAAGAGTCCTGCTCCTGTTGCTAGATAGCCTGTTTTCCTCTTTATTCTTCTTCTGATAAGTGACATTGTCACAAAACCTTCATTTCCATTCTTTGGCAGTTCATCTGCTCCTGCCACTTTTCCTTACAATTGTTTTATTGTGACACTGCTGTCAAGTCCCAGGCAACTAATTGGGATGTAATGCAGTATGGAGAAACATAATGAGCAGTGAAAAAAAAAAAAAAAGAAAAAGAAAAAAAAAAGAGAGAGATAAACACAGAGAGAGAAAAGTCTGTCTAGCAGCACCAATGGGTTTGAGTGAGCTATTGTCAAGTCACCAAGGTGGTATTTTCTCTTGTCCTCTAGGCCATATACGCTCTCCATCTTTCTGAAGATGAAATCAGGAGACCCACCAGCTGCTCGGCTGGGACAGCATGACGGCTGTTTTGCACCCTTGGGAGGGAGAAGAGTCAGCTTGGTAAGGTCAGGAGTGGGTTCCCTGCCCCATGTTCCCGCGGGACCCTGGCCATGCTGCTGAAGCGGTTCCTTGCCTTCTTCCTACCCGTCCGCAGAGGGATGGCTGAGTGCTGCACTCATCTGCCCCGGTGTATTTGCAATACTAAAGTAACCTGCTGCCCATTCAGAGCTTTTCTTCTGTACAAAAGATGGGTGAACCTGGAAAAATGCAGAACTTTCAGTTTGGTGAAGGGCTGCAAGGTCAGGTGTTTATCCGCTCTTCCTGAGGGCCACTAGATTAAAAAATCATGGACACAAGGATTCTGCAACTGGATGCTTCTAAGAGAATAAGTAAAATACATGGAATGATTTCTCTTTTGCTCTTGACCAAAATAAGAAGAGAGTCACCTGTGGCAGCTGTCAGTGCTCATACAGGGGAATGAAAGTAGCAAACAGACTGACCAAGAGGAACAATCGTGCTATTTCAGGAGCAGCAGCCATGCAGTCGTGCTTTCTGCCAGGAGAGAGAGCCCTTGGCTCAGCAGCGGGCTGAGCAGCTCTGAGATGGGGCTGCCAGATAGAGCTTAGCAAAAGCCTGTCAGAAACAAGATGTACCATCAAGTCGCATCTGCGAGGCGCTCTGCCCTGTGAACAGGTCTCGGTCAGCAGCTGTGTATTTTTCTTGCAGTGTTTGTCACGGGACAGAGGTGTTCTGTGTCCTCCTGGTATTTCCCTGGCTAAGTAAAGTTTAAGCAGTTCCTTAGGTTCTTCACATCAGGGTGGCATCTCCACATACACAGAGCCCCAGACACAACCCAGGAGATGTCCGGTAGCAGCATCCACATCTGGTCTGGTGGGAAATATTTTTGTAATGGATCTGTGTGAAAATCTACTACAGTGCAGTCAATATTCATGCTGCTTTCTGACCTGCTGTTGGAATTTGGAAAGAATAGAATTTGGAGGCACAGAGAGTCTGGCACTGGGAATTTAGCAGCAATCCCATGGCTAAAGTGACTGTAACAGGAGTCAGACCCAGCAGCAGCCAGCCAGGGAGACTTTCTGGGACCGTGGACAGGACCAGGTGTTTACAGAAAGTGTGTGACAGAGAAACAAATTTAAAGTGATTTTGCTATTGTATATATTTATATTCATATCTTGATAATCAGGAAATCCTGATTTTTCACAGGATTCCCCCTCTAGACCTTTGCCCTCTCTGCCAGCCTGAGGCAGAAAGTTCCAGCATGAAAAAAAAATCACATCCTTTTGTTTTAAACCTACCTCCAAATGATTTCCAGTCACAGGATCTCTGTAATTCTCTGTGTTACGACCTTGTCTCATTTAAAAAAAAACTGGAAGTCCTGATATGTGCCTTGCTTGGAAAAAAGCACAATGGGTCAGAAGCAAGGAGCAAGCACCACGCCTGCAGCAGAGGTTGTGCTGGGCTCAGCTGGTGGTCATGTGGGAAGAAATAAGAAAGGGTGAAATCTATTTGCTGTCCCAAATAGCTCAACAGGATCTCCAGTTTTTCCCTAGGGAAACTCAGAAACTTTTGCTTTCTGAGGTCTTTTTTTTTTTTTTTTTTTTTTTTTTTTCCTGTGAATTCCTTACTTTCTGGATCCAGAATGTCTGTCTTGTGTTAATTCTCTCATATAGAAATCCCCTATGTTCTCATGACAAAATTTATTCTCGGTTAACTAAGACACTAGAGTATTCACGGGCATCCCTAGATACTCATATTTCAGGGCAGCCATGTGTAGGCAATCCAGCAGCTAATGAGGGAGCTATGTCTCATTACGCAGTGTATTACATGAATGTTGTAACAGCAGTGAAAGGGGAATTGGGAAGAAAGCTGAATAAGCCCCTGATTTTCTCATCAATTTGACAACCTATTTGTTGTTCTTCCTAAAGAAAGATAAAAGTAATTGGGCACCCCTGTAGTTTTGATAGAGGTATAAAGAGACTTTACTTTGAGCTCTTGCAGAAACAAATAGTGTTTTTCCCCATCCTGCGGTGATATTTGCTGAACAGAGCACAGCAAGACCAAATGATCTTGTGATGTGTTGGCCAGCCCCACGTGGTTGAAAATCCTAGTGCCAATTTTCACAAAGTCTTGCTGGATTTCTGCTGTGTGATGGAGCAACAACTGTGCCCAGTGTTTTTTTTTTTTTTTTTTTTTTTTTTTTTTAATTTCAATCACATTAAGAATTTCTGAAAAGCAGGAATAGATATCACCCAGATAGTTTTGTTGTTGTAGTTTTGGTTCAGTTGCCTAGTTTTGTGCTAAACGATACCCAGAAAAAGAAAAACATTTCCCATAACATTTTTCTTCTGGACAGAAGGTCACTGTTTGTATATGGCCACGGATGATCCTGCTTAGAGGAGACTTGCAGCCCCCCTCTGCTCACGTTTTCCCAGCACAGGGTGCTCTGGCCAAGCTGGGCTCTCGGCAAGGTGGCAAGAGGGCTCTGCTGGGGAGCTACCGCCTTCCCTTCGTCTCTCCTGGAATGGTTTCAATGGAGGAAACATCTCTTGCATGCAACATCTGAAACAGCTCTTCAGTGAAGTGGTCCATGGAGAAAGTGGTCAGCCCCAAGCTCACTGAGAAGTGAGTCTTTTCCAAAACCCGTGAGCGGTGGGAGTGGGCAGCCTGTACCACTGCTGCCTTGCCTGGTGGCTGGTGGCATGCTTGCTGCTGCTGGGGCAGTGGGGAAATGCAAAACACACCTTGGCAGTAGCAGACAGTTGTTTGTACCTCCAAAAAACAGCAGATTTGAGTGAAAGGCTGATTCCACGCTTGATTTCTTTGAAGCAGTTGAATGAGAACAATTAGCCTTGCACCTAAAGGATTTTAAAGCTCTTTACTAAAAATTAATGACAATAGAATATTAATGCCTTGCCGTGTTGCAATGATTTCTTTCAGTGAACCTCAAACCACTTGACAAGCAAAAAACATTACTCCTTTTGAATAAAAAACCATCAGGCCCCTGAGCTTCCCTGTGAGAGCTGGGTTATTGGATTTTGCAGCCGGCGACTCCTAAGCTCGAGGACTGATGTGATCGTGATGGCTGGTCAGATGAATTTTGCTGAGGCTGATTGCCAATGAAACTTAGGGAAAGTTTCTTGGAGCGTAATTTTCTCAGGTTATCACTCTTGGTTTTCTTCCTATTGAGTGAAGCCAGATTTAGACTAAAATACAGATAATTTCCCCACTGTGACCCCCACAATGAAAGACAATATGAGGATGGATTCATTCACATTTGCAAGTTGCCTGTGGTTCAACAGGGTGAAGAAGCACACAAGAAAATTAATTGGATCATCTTTTGGGGAGATGGCCTCATTTTTCAGGGGTGTCTTGTGAATTCCAGTCCAGTAAAGCTTCCAGGATGCTGCTTTATGGCGATGACAGATCATTATAGGTGCCTGCTTTACACTTTTCAGTATTATTTTTGACTTGCCATCCCTGGGCATCTTTCCATGTACTGCTTTGCCTTCCCTAGAGCATTACCAGCAGTAAGGGAAATGGAAAGCGTCCGATGTTCCAAAAATGTTGTAATCAGGAGAAAAATCCCAAGCTTCCTCAGTCCAACAGCTGGGCTCTTGTCCAGCTAGTGGAAAGCTTTCTCTGCTTGCTAAAGCCTTTGCTTATTTTTCTGGTCTGCTCTCAGAGCAGAGAGCCAGCAGAGCTGGCACAGGACAAAAAGGCTTAGGAGGTTCATTTATGATGTTTAGATAAAACATATATTGCAAATTATATGCATTTTCCACATGCTCAGAAGAGTTTTCCTGATGACTGTCACTGGGCTGAGGTCTGGTTGCCTCCAGGGCCAAATATGGAGGGGGTGAATGAAGTATTTTTTTAAAAGGCTGAGCTTCCTAAACAGGGAAACTGAGTCAGGAGCAGTGATGGAGCCAGGTGTGGAATTAATCTGATCTTATACCACAGCCTTAAATACTAAATAGTTATTAAAGCCAGCATACAAGAAGGAAATACCCAGAAAGGAAAACATAGCCATTAGTTAGCCTATGAAGAACTGTGAGAGCAGTGGAAGGTACAGAAACAGCACTTTGCTTTATATATGCAACTGAAAGGGCCCATTTCAAGAAAAACTTTCAGAAGGTTGTCTCACTTTTCATGGTGGATTCTGAAGCATTTGCATTACAGTGCGTTGGGGAAGATGACTGATAATCTTAGTACATTCAGGCCTAGGAAACCTGGCGAAATGAGCATCTCACGGCGGCATGTTTTGGAAGCAGGGAGCAATGTCCCACAGCACAGACACTCCAGCCAGGGAGGAGAGCTGGTGAAGCTGGATTAAATTTACTTCAGCAACTTCTGGCCAACTCTGTGCCCCATGCAATCAAAGCATTTAACATCTCAAGGATGTCTCCGTATTGTCCCACACAAACAGAATCACCCTTTCTCCTCTATGATTTTTTCCAAACATTCCCCTTGAAAGAGGGAGCTCCAAGCAAAGGATAACCTCCTTACCTTATTAATATTGGGAGACCTCAGCCTGGCCCCTTCTGAGTCACTGAAAGCCCGGCTGATGGCAAATTGAATGGCCAGGCCAGTCATAGTCCCAGTAGAGAGTGGCTCTATCCTCCGGACCGCCTGCAGGAGCCCAGCTTTGGTTTGGTGTGTCTTGAGGGAGAACTCGTTCTTGACGGCGCTGGCGTAATTGATTACACCCACCCGGGTGGAGTTGGGGCCCACGTCCAGTCCCTCGATCACCTGGGACATGAAGACTTTGACTTTCTCGAACTCCTGTGGGCGCACACTTCGAGAGCTGTCAATGACGAACACCAAGTCGGTGGGTTTGGTTCGACACAGGGTGCCTGGAAAGGATGAGGAGGGAGGAGAAAAATAAAAGAAAAAGAAGAGAAAAATATACCAGGAGGGGAAAAGAAAAAAAAAAAAAAAAAAAAAAAAAAAAAAAAAGTGGAAAAAAAAAGGTCTTCTTACAGCTGAAGGTAGAGGACCAGCAAGCTGCAATCTTTTCTTTCTCTTTCTTAGAGAGGCCCACTGAGACCAGTTTAACCTAATGTTTCTAAATGTTCTTTTCCCTTTCATAGAAAAATGTCTGGAAGAACAACACATTTACCGGTTGACAACATGTACTTCTACAGCAGTGAGCTGATGAGATACCAGCTCTGCGCTTGTGGGAGCAGGTTGCCCACTTGTAACACCAGGCTGCTGCTAATGTCGACATGAAACTTAATTCACTCACAGCAGCACGGAGGGAGGAGGAAAGCTGTGAGCTGGAGCCTGTTATATGCACTTCTGCATCAAAGAAAGTCTCAAAAGAAGTTACCGTGTTTCGGACATGTATAAGCAATGGACATTAATTAATGAGCTTGTGCCTTTGTCATGCTTGACCAGAAGCAGGCATTAAACTTGGCAGTTCAGTTTCAGTTGTGAAGCAAGAGTCCCAGATTAACTAATGAACATAACACAATCCAGTCTCATGTTTTTCAGATCGTGGCACTAATAATGAAATTCTGTAACACGGCAAAGACCAGCACTTTTTTTTTTTTTCTTTGAGCTGGTGAGGGAGAACACAACAGAGATGTAGAACCATGCCATTGATAGTTAGTCTCTACAAGCTCATAGTAAAGCATGAGTATCCACTATAAAAAATAAATGGATAAACAGGAAACATTAGCAATGCAATATTTTCCTTTTTAAATTTCTCATTTTCATGCTTTTTTCCATCTTCAGCTGTGGCAACACATAAAAAGGACTGATATTTTTTATGAATTTCTGAATGAATTGCCCTATTTTCCCCACCAGACCCATAACATTCTGATATTATTATATTATATTTTTCTTTTTCCTATCATTTATCCTGTTTCTGTAGGGATATCAAGTGCTCTGCTAATAATTGATTTCCATAGAGAGGGATGAGATTGGTTGTACCGTAAAGGAGGTTTCTGTGGACAGATTTTTAAATGTGAGCTTTTGGGCCAACAAATCTGTTCCAAATTATGGCATAAATATTATAGCTAGTCCTCAGTGTGAAATCTAATGTGGCTTTCAGTCTTTCAGACACATGAAAATAAATTCCCTGTGATATATCCATAAAGAATATAATCAGGTTAGTTTCCCGAGAGACACTAATGCTGAATCTGCTTCTGGCTCCCAGAAAAGGTCCCTCTAAATGATGCTGCGTATAGAAGAGAAGCAGGCAGCAGTTACTTCCTCAGATGCTCTAGTTTCGACTAAAGTGCAATAGAACCTTTTCTTATACGGATGACTTTTGCTTTGCCATAATAATTCATTGCAGAGGAAGGAAAAACTCAGATGGCAGCCCATTTTCCACAGTATTGCAAATCCCCTTACCAGGGGTTGGTTATGCCCATTTTACAGGAGATAAATGAAGATACAGAGAAAGGCTCAAGGTCCTGCAATCGGCTCCTCCTGAAATAAACTACAGATTCCCCTTTGCCACTGTAGCTAATGCATCACATCCATTTTTAAGGACAAACCAAGGAACAAAACTTATTTTTTCCATTAGGAACAATTGGATCCTATAGAAGTTTTGAAGTATATTTTCTTTTTGCATAGGAGCTCTGTGATTTTACTCTAAATAACATTTAAAATCTCTTTTTATGGGAGTGAAGTATATTTCAGGGAAATGAAGAGAAAAAAGAAGTTATAAGACATCCAGAGCTTTGGGATTTCAGCCTGTCTGGTCACAGCTGCTGTGCACATCTGGCTCTGCAGGACAGGCCTGCGTTATCTCCAGGAGGTGACAGTCAGGCACACTTGTTCTGAATGACATCTTGACTCAACACAGTTTATTTTAAAGTAGAATTAAACCAGAAGTAAAATCCTAGTCTAGTTTTAAAAATGCCCACACTTGAAGTTGTTCAGGAATAGCTTAACTTCGTGAACTGATTTAGCAGAAAATCTCTCTTAGGGCACCTTTCCTGTATTGATTAAGAGAACAAGACTCTTGCCTAGTAATTCAGAATGAAAAGATGTTTATTTTAGAAATAGTGATGGCTCACAGTAGGGCTGGGCTGAATGGCTGCTCTGTTCAGTTTTCTGACTTCAGTAGTGCTTAGTGGTTCCACAGCAAAGATAACTCTCCCTTTCCAAGTTAGTAAGAAAAATCTGGTCAGTATATCAGAAAACTCCCCTTCATAAGTCACAGCCTGCCCCTGGCAGAGATGTTTCCTCGGTACCAGGCCTCCAGCCCTTCCCTTCTGAGTCCAGCACTTGCTGACACAAATTGCGAGCGAGGATTTAGAGACCCTGGAGCTACACCCTGCAACCTCAAAGAGCCAGCGGCTCCTCTCCCACCTGGCTGCTTTACACCCCACTTGAAATACAAACAGACGGTTTTTACTCAAGGATGGCTGAAGTAAAACCTAGCGAAGGCCCAGCCTCAGGAACCCGGCCCAGACCTTCCTGCTCGGTGAGGTTAACCAGACCTGGGGGGGTCTGGACAAGTCCTCCACAAGCTCCCAGCCAAGCCAGCCCTCTGCAGAGACATGCCGAGGAGAAGACATTTCAGGGGGCACAGGGGAGCCTCCTCCAGCCCAAAGCAGTGAGCCCCAAAGCTGCTGCATTGCCAGGGCTAGGGTTGACCTGATGCCACCCACTTCTACTCTAAAGCAATGAAAGAGGCAGAAGGAAATACATCTCCAGGTTTTACTGCCTTGGGAAAACACCTGAGAAAGCTCCTCTGCTTCACAGACTGATGTTGGGTATTGCTTCATCGTTCTCCTTGCCAACAAACCCGTCCCAACCCTAGGCAGCTGGTGACCAGAAGTTGGGGACAGACCCCCAGTTCCCCCAGGAGCTGCTCAACTCCCACTTACCTCTGGGCTGCGGAGGTGCCCCCCAAACTCCATAGCTCTGGAGGAGAAGCAGCAAAGAGAGCAGCACGGCAGAGAAAATCCTGTCCATGGCTGCGGAGGAGCCGGAGGCTGGATGCGGAGTGGCAAGCAGGAGCCTTGGCCCGGAGGTATTAACCTGCCCTTCCTCGGGGAGGCATGGGGCCAGCCCCTGACACGTGTGAAGTGCCGGGGGGGCACAGAGGGGCAAGCGAGAAGAAGTGGGAGAAAATATTGCATGAAGGTGGGGAGGAGGTGGATGTCCAGCCCTGCCGGCCCCCAGCCCCTCCACAATGGCTCCATTGCTCGGCGGAGGTGATGAGAGGCTATAAAGGGACCCGCAACTGCACGGTATGTGGGGAATCTGGGACAGTAACAGTGGGACCAGTGAAACCAGCCCTGGGGAACTGGGGTTAGCCTGTCAATCACCAGCTGCCGTCTGCATTTGCTGGGCTTTGCCACTGTAAGCAAACGCCCTGCGGTGTGTCAGGCTCGTGTCCTTCCTGCGGCAGAGCCTGGGGAGGGGGCGGTGGAGGGAAGGGGGATGCAGTCACACAAATCTTCGCTCAGTCCCCATGCTGGTCAAGAGCAGGGCTGGAAACCAGCCTGTGGGACCAGGGGCTTCGCTTCCCTGCCTTAATTTGTGCGTTAAAACCCTGACAAGGGAAGGGGGAGAGGAAGAGGAGAGTGCGACTTGGGCATGCATGGGCAAAATTCAGGATGGAGAACAAATTTCTTCCTGCAGGGAACAGTCACTTCTCTATGAGGCTGTGCCCCTGCACCGGGGAGCAGGGGGAGAGAGAGAGAAAGAAGTCAGTAGTCTAAACTAGATAAATAGACAAGGAACTCAGGATAGACAGGCAGATTATAAGTTTGATTTATTTTTAACAGCAGAACGTTCAGGTCTGTACACACAAGGGAGATACAGCTCCTGCCACAAGAAGCCAATAATCTGAATCAACAAATAAGACCGATGATGCTGCAAGTGAGCAGAAATCCAATGTCTTCTTTATGGAAAAACAGCAGGGAGATTTTGTACTAGAGTAAGATGAATTTAATGATGGAGCCATCACAAAGCAGTGCATCTATTTTCTTTTTATTAACTGCAGTATTACACTGCTGTCAGCTGATTAAAGCCCTTCCACTGTGATGGATTAGTCTTTGCTCACCTTTCAGCTGCACCCTTGGAGCACTCATCCATTGCATCTGCATTGTGTTAGTGCAATGCCATGGCAAACTACCTGTAATTCAAAGGCTGGTTTTCCTTCCCTTATTCAGAGGCTCTCTTTACTCCAAAAGTGCTTCAGCAGAGGTTGAGGCTTCCCGGAGAGAAGGGCTCTTTGATTAGGAAAAAAAAAAAAAAAAAACCTGCCCTTAGTGCAGTTGCCAGACTATTCTTAAATCTTCCAACTTTAAAAGTGTTAATTAAAATATTAAAACATGGCTATGTCTTCATGCAAAATCAGCACAGATTTGACCCAATGCTATCCCAGATACACACAAACACAGCCAGGGACATGCTTTCCAGCCTCTCTGGAGCTGGCTGGAAATTTTTAACCTGGAGGAGCAAATGTTTCACCTGAACTTTTTCTTGCTCCCATTTCACCTCTTTCTGTCACTGAGGTCTGGAACCACCTTCCTTTTCTCAACCTTGGTGGCATCTTGTTTCATCTGGTTCCTACTTCAGAGGAGCCCCTGGGATTAAAAGGGCTACTGTGTAAGATGTGAAAATTGCAAAATATGAGCATGGATTAGTATAGAAAACATATGTAGACCTTCACATACACATGTGCATAAAACCTTAATGTATAAATGCTTATGTATCATATATATATATGAAAATACATGCAATGCATACATTATTGCATGTGTGTGCTTATATATATATACATTTGTATGTGATATATATGCAGACGTAATTATCTTCCATTCATGCTTTTTGTGGATGTGTTTATACATGCATGGGTGCAAATATAGGCATAAATCCTACACACTGATATCACTTCTGTGCTCATATGCACACAGACACATTTGTCCCTCAGATATACAAAACAGACAGAGGTCCACACACACATTTACAATTAGTAGGAACAAAGTGAAATAAAAATGCAAAATCCTGGAGATTTTGCCTCTAGCCGTGTCTATGATGGGGTTTCACCCGTTGCTCTGCCATGCATACAAGGCCCTATTGGTGCAGACAGTACTTGCTTGCCATGAATAGGGATCATTCAGAGCCCTCCATAAATGAAGTCTCTATGGCTGTTCTTGCTGAGGAAAATATAAAGTTTCTCTGTGTCATTTTGCTGCTAATTAGCAAAGAAAGATAAATACATTTCAGGTGAATATTTTCACTAGCAGAGGTTGTGGCACACAAGCAACATTAAAGCTTTGAAAATAAGGCGAGAGGCAAAGGTGTGCTGGATACTATAGGTCTGCATTTATACCTCTGTAAAAGCAGTGTTTATTTTTAAAATATGAAACATAATTTTTCCCCAGGCATCTGAAAATGAAAACACTGGGTTCAATATTTCAAGAGGAAAATATGCATTTAAAGCTCTTCCCGAGCTTGCTTGCAACGTAAACAGATGAGCCATTAACGGCTCACGCCGGCCCCGGAGCAGCCCTGCCCTTCTGCAGAGCTGCTGTTGGAGGCTTCTCATGTCCCAGCGCGAGGAAACGCTGCTCTCCCCACACCTCCTGCATGTCCGAGTCCCTCGGCTGAAGGAGCACTTGTTGTACAGCCCAGCTCCCCGCTTCCCTTCCACTGCTGGAGAATCCTGGGCCTGGCTTGCCCCTGCCAAAATCAAGTGCTTCAGCCTGATAGCAAAATGTGAAGTCAGGGAGATTTCGCCCCCCCACCCCCCCCACCCGTGGTCCCATTGTGTTATTATCCGAGTGCAGATGGAAGAAGAAAGGCACGTAGGTGCCCTGTGTCATGGCAAGGAAGGGGACAGGGAAAAGCAATGCCTGTACCCACGTGGATTTTCTGGCTTGGGTGTGCAGCATGTTCCCTTGCTCTTCTGTGCTCACATTATGGCCCTGCCTGGACTATTCTCAGGCTGGAGGTGATGAATATCATTTTTGGAGAAATCTCCAGTATGTGATGTCTCTCTATGGGAATGATCTGCTGTGCTCCACCAGCAGTGGCCGGAAGTACTGGGGCTGTCTCACAATGGCTGGTTTGAGGCTGTGCTCGCTGATGCCCATCAGGAGGCTCAGCTGTGATGAGCTGGCTGCAATGCTTGGGTGTCATGGCATGGATGAGACACTTTTAGTGACACGACAGTGTGAAGCTCACCGTCAGTGCTTGAACCACTGGGAGACTTCAGCTGGAAAATAATAAAATTGGAAGTGCTTAGCGGGGTGGAGAGCTTTGCACTGCCGTAACAAGTGACACAGCCAAGCTATAGCCAAGGCTTCTGCTTGCACAGATGAGACCGAATTAAAATCAATGCCTTTCCAGAGGCAGTCAGGGACAGCAGGAAGAAATTAGGAGATACAGCTTGTCCTCCCCAGCATGACAGATCAGGAAAGGCAGCCTCATCCTCTGCACCCAAGCAGGAGATAGGTTTTCCTTCATTGCCTGGAAGCTCTGTATGATGCTCCAGCACACCGCAAACTTATTTGTGGTTTGCTCCTTCTGCTGTGCTCTTCTTCCCATGTACCCTTGTTTTTCTAGCTTCTTTTCCTGTTTCCTAAAGCCCCAATCCTGCCTCTTGGTGCCTTCATTCTTTCTCTATTATTATATGCATAAAATTTCACACTAATGTAGATCGGATGGAAAAAGACAAGAAAAATGACATTTTAGTTCTGATAATGCAGAAACGCTTTGTTTTGATTTGGCATTTTACTTTTCCAATTTCTTTTGTTCAAGTTATCTTGTAAAAAGGCATTTTAGTTTTGTATTTACATGTTTCCAATAAATACACCATTATCACATTTAATATGGCAGTATAAATGTCATGCTGCAATGAATTGAAATGACAAAATCAAAAATGAATCAGTCCCTAAGTCACTTCCGTGTAAATGACCCAGCAGAAAGGGGTGGTTTTCTGTGCAAAAAAGGGAAATCAGACCTCAGGGATGTCAAGACATTTCCAAACTTCTGCTAGGGTTCAGACAGAAGGCATTTAAACTGTTGGGTTTTCCTTAAAAAGAAAGCACAGTGTTTGTAGCCCTGGGCTGTAAATACTTCCTAGAGGGAATCTGGCGATGTGGCTAAGTCATGCCAGTTGGCCATGGAGGCAGCAGAGCAAGGAGAGCGCATGGGAAGAGACAAGCAGCCAAATCCTGAGTAGTTTACTGTTGAGTTTTATTTCACTCTAAACAAACGTGGTGGTTGTAGTAAACACAGCTTTCTTGCCCGCCAGCCACCAGAAAACTCCTACGTTTAGCAAAATACTCAGCAATTTTTCTTTTTCAAGTTTCCTTTGATGTTCCCATGTGAGTGTTTCTGAGATGGATTCGCAGCCTCCATTTTTCAAATACTCAGAGAAATAGTGACAAAAGCTGCCATTTAGTCAAAGCTCCAGTTCCCATGGTTTATCCCAGCAGTGTTTCTGTACAAGTTACAGGGAGTGGAGGAGTCCTTCCCAATCTGCTTCATTATCAGAAAAGTTATTTACTGCACTACCACTGTACTGCAGAAGTGATATTTACAGCAGTGGGATCAGTATAAAGTATAAAACAAATGATGTAAAGGGTGAAAGACTTTGGAGAAATGAATGGCTTTAAATACAGCCCTTTTAACAATTCAAGATCAAAAGAACCACTGTTTATCCTTTAAGCTGCAAATGGCTGGCAAATATCCTTGTGCTCTGATGCTGTAAATAGTAAATGCTGTTTATGGCTAGTCAATGTTTATGTGTTTTATGGGTCACATTTATTTCAGAGGGATTGTTTTCATTTGCCGTGTTAATCTTGCCCACATCCCCCTGTGGCCAGCGTTGCCTCCTGGGCACTATTCCGGGCTCTCCCACTGACCACCACCTGCAGAGCTTTGGGCAGATCCCTTTGTGCCTTGACTTTTCCACCTGGACAGTGCCACCAACACTGGCCTGGCCCAGAAGGCTCTATCTGTCCCTCTAAACTGCTCGAACGAAGCAGCAATTACCACTTGAGAAGATGAAGGTCACTCTGTGGGCAGTTTTTCTTCTCCAAGGTGAATGAGCCAACATAGCAGCTGGATCAAACCAAACCTTACAAACGGCTCAGGATAGGGATGTGTAGTACTAAAGACTGTGCGATCAGATAAGAAGAACTTTATAAAATAAGTTTCACCAGCAGAAATATTGCAGAAATCCTGTGGGCAGACAGAGGGATGAGGGAGATCCTGAGCTGGAGTCCATGGGGGCATCTGGCCTGATGGATGGATGGATGGGCACACAGACAAAACCAGGGACAGCACAAGGATTTGGGCTGATGCATGACCACACTTGTCAGTGTCTGTCATTCTGGGCCACCACTGGGGACTTCAGTTGCAGCGACTTCGTTCGACTGATGCGAGTAATTACTTTAATGAACTGTCTGCAGGAACGCTAAAGAAGAAAACACAGACTTTTAATGATGTTTGATTAATGCAATTATAATGGCACCTGTCCCAGGCTCTAGGGTCTGATCCTGGCAGGTTTGTAGGTGCCACTCAAAGCAGCAGGAATGAAGGCAGGGAGAAAACCCAGCCGGGCAGCCCTGTCCCCCTGTGATGCAGGGCGGTCTGCGGTGACAGGGGGCTGGAGAAGCGCCACGCATCAATCACCGGGATTCCCTCAGCTGCTGCGGAGCCGGTCAGCACGTGGGCTTACATCAGCCTGAGGAGGTGCCAGGGAATGCTGCCAAGTTGCTGTCTTTGCCCTCTTCAATGTCTATTTATACCCTCTGATGGACATGAGGATACCCTTGGGCTAGGAGAGCCCTTTCCATCATAGTGGGCGCTATGACTAGCTCTGCCTGGTTTTGAGTGCTGTCGTTCCCATCGCATTATGCACTGTTTTTGCCAAGTTGCTAGCAGTTACATCACTTTTCCAGACACCATTTCTAAGTCTGATAGCAGCCGGCACCAGAAAAATGCTTCCAATTCTCCCTGGGCTCTATAGCCCCTGTACCGCCTGCCAGCTTGGTGCTGTTTAACCTCCAATGCGATTTGTAGAATCAGAACTTTTACTCAATTTCTGTGCCAAATCTCTGACAAAAACTGTGTGGCCTGGATGGCTGGGGCAGCTTGTGCTGGTTTCCCTCACCAGAAAACTCCTCTGATCACTGAACAGGTTTATCAAACATTTCACTTCAAGGCTGTGAGTGGCAGATGGGAGGACTTCCAGCACTTGTCTTGGGCTTGCAGCATCATCTCAGCAGTACCAGCGCAAACCTGAGGAAAGGAGCCTTAAGATTTTTCTTCTACCTTTTCTCAGTAAAACAAATACTTCTGCACTGACATTGAGCATGGGCCTGTCTCTTCCAGCCATTAGGGCAACCTGCAGGCAGCCCTTAGGGATCTGCTTTCACATTTAGAGGGCTTTATTGCAGTCTTGGGTACTGAGCCTGGTTTTTGAGAGCAGCCCAGGACCACCCTTACCCGTTCTGCAGTTTCCTTTCCTCCTCTGAGTGGGCCCATTATATTGCAGGGGTTGTTTCCTTTTCCTTCATGCTTCAGTTCCCCTTTCTGTGGCATAGGGTTAGCAGTGAGGTGTGTTTGGCTTAGCTTCTTCAAGCAGAGTGAGAGGCCTTCACAGACCGAAGGCAATGGCACCAGGATGCCAGGAGAAGAACAAAAAATTAAACCCAACAGAAGTGCTCAAAGCAACGTGCAAGACAGCACAGACACTTAAAACAAAAGGCCCTTTTCCCACTCATGTCAAACACATTTCCAGCTACGAAGTTCCCTAATTTTCACTCTGCAAAAGGGGAAGAGGGAGAGGGGAAACCAAAACCTTTTGCTTCAGGTCAGGTGGGGGAAAACCACAGTCAATCAGGGAATCCAATGGACACCTCTGGAGTCCTGGAGCATCTCTGCCTCCAGGAGACACCACTGTTTCTGGAGGTGGTCCTGTCGCTCTCACTTATCTGGCCTGCCAGTGCTGCCATTATCAGCTCAATCCTGTATCTGTAGCAAAGAATTGCTGCTCATTTTTCCTCTGCATTGAAAAAAAAAAAAAAAAAAAAAAAAAAAAAATGAAGTGCAGAGCAGCATTAAGCATATCTGTGTGAATTGGTTCGCAACCTATTTTAGAGAGACTCACATCCATAAATCAGTTTAGAGGTGAAAAAACAGTGCAACAGTAGCATATTAAAAAGAGTCTTTTATCAGTCTCAAAAACAGCATTGATAGTGCCATCATCTGACTTCTTAGCAAACTGGTGACAGCTTGTGTTTGGTTTGTGTTGGCCAAATCATCTAACATTTCAGAAAACCAAAACCATTTCCTGTCTAGAACTCAGCCCTGACCTGGCTGGAAACTCACAATAAATCTATACATTTTATCAGATTGTAGGTTTTTCTGAGCCAGGCTTTCACAGGGAGTTATTCTCAGCCCCACTGAGAACACGCTGCATGAAGAAGAGATCATCTGGCTTGCTAAGAGCCACAAAACATCAGGTTCATTTAGAAGATCAGGTGTGTACCCGGAGGCTTGATTGCTCATGCACTTTGAAACAAACCCCGCCTCAACGAAATGCCGAGTATATTTTAGTTACTTCAGCTCTGTTATCAAAGTCAATTAACCCAAGAGGCTTGGGGCATTCCCATTAATGGGAATTTAATTAGGAGCAGAATTTGAACCACTTAAAGAGATGAGAAAGGATTTTTTAACACCATTCAGTTGGATCACATTGAGGAACTCTCTTCTGGTTTAGAAAACAAGTAAGATTATCTGCATTTCTCCAATGCCTTGGGCAGTTCCAGTCAGCAGGCTCTTGGTTGGGCATGGTCAGTGGCAGGCAGTGGGGTAAAGATGTCCTGGTGCTGTGGTGGCTGTCACACCCCACCTCAGCACCTACAAAAGGAGGGACTGTGCTTCCAAATACCTCCCTAAACTAACGAGGGGGGAAGCTCCACACAGGTTTGTGCCTTGGAGGTCACCCAGCCCATTGTCCCCTCCAGGCTTGGCCTCGAGGACTGCAGCCACAGGGGCTGGTAGCTGGTGGGATGGGAAGCAGCCACTTTCAGCATCCAGACTGGTTTTCAGGACTGTAACCAAGAAGGCAGACAGGTGATGGCAGGAAGGTGTTGCAGACTAATGATTATTCATTTTTTCAAAACCAATGTTTTCTCTCTCCACCTAGTTAAGCAAGAAATCGGGTTGGACCTTGATGCAAGAAGATGGTCCTAAACCTACTCCTGAGAAGTTTCCTGGCTGAATTTTGGGTTGGTATCTGGGCTCACTGATCACAATTAAACAAATGCCAAATTTAAGATCAGACAAATTCTTTTCTGCTTGTGACTGCTCAAGGAATTTGATGGGTCTATGCTTTTGAGGGTGATTTTAAGCACATTTAAAATCAGTAGGGATGTTAAGATGACAGTGTGGTACACCCTTCCAGACTTGTCTGTTGTTCAGTATCCTGATCCCCAGAACTAGGGAGATGATGCACAGATGAGGGAAATCAGACCTCTTCAACAACAAGAATAGCAGCTCCCCGGTGACATGCTCCACACAGTAAGGACAGCACCCCTTCAGAAATCACACAGCAAAGGATTGAAGCTGTTAACAGTTTTTCATTATTTTATTGAAACTTATCTTTCAATTTACACTAAAAGCAAAAAATAAAATAAAAAATTGCAAACACTCAGATATAAAACGGCAGAGCAATACTGTCACAATTCCAGCATGTTCTATATTCTGAAGTACACACTATTAATCATTATTGTAAGCAGACAGAATGAAAGCTGCATCGTTGTTCATTTGAGAACTTCGTGGTTTTTTTTTTTTTTTTTTATTTTTTTTCTGGTCACTCTCCCTTAGGTTCTCATTAAAAGATGCTGATTAGCATAGCATACTTCCAGGTTGGGCTATCTCAGAAAAAAGGTTCTTGTTTGTTTTCCCCCCAAATTCCACTTCCTAAATGCCTCATCTGCTGGGTTAGAGATGTAAGACAGATGAGAAGCAGTGTCCTGCCTGACAAGGGATCCAGGCTAATGCCTCCATTTCCACATTAGGCAGATGTCAGAGGCTAGTGATGGGAACCTCTGATGCCTGGTGCCAAATTTATTACAATTAGCACTGCAACTCGGTAATACCAGCTCAAAATTGCCAGTGTAGAATGAGGCACCAGCACCAGTGGTTCACCATCACACTCTTCACAGGCTCATAAAGTGAGCTGGAGTGTAATAAGCATGATATGCTATAAAGTAAGGACTTCTCAGTGAGGCTGAGTATCTGACAGAAGGGGTAAGAGGCACCAACAGCAGTACAGATGTCTTCTCTCCAGAAGTGGAGCTTAGATTGCTATGTAGGGTGGTGGGCATTCCTTGGAGGGCAGCTCTAAGGCTTCCTCATACGATGGCAGCACAGCCTGAAAGAGAAGAATATTATAGTCATGCTCTGGGAATCACACAAAGGGTTCCAAGTGAATTTATCTTTGACTTGTTTATGTTCCCAGTTCAAAGTGGGTGAGAAGAACCAGGTTGGTTGTAGGAGATGGAGGGCAGAAATCCAGAAGAGCTGGAGGTGAGCAGCACTTCACAACCACTTTGCTGCCAGTCCCACCTCTGTGTCCCAAAGCATTGCCACAAGCGGGCCAAACTCTTTAATGCCCAGAATATAAGGCTCATTGCCTAAGCAAAGAAGCTAAACTCAGATCATTGCTGAGGGCCTTGATGCATGCACAGCAGGGACACACACTGCTGGCAAGACAAGGCTTATATTTGCCAAATTTCAACGAGACAAATGCCTAAGCTTAGCATTCCATATTCTTTCTCTTCTCATCCCTCTTTACAGTATCTCTCATTTTTGGAATGTCTTCAATATTCTTCCATTGTGTCAGAGCAGCTGGATGCTGCTATTAAAGAGATCACTGGTAATCTAGGTAAGGACATTGATGAATATATATATATGCACACACTGCACACATATTTTAGCATACTTAAAATGAAGAGCAATGCACCAAATCTCTCAGATATTGATCCAGAAAAAGGTGAAGACAAACTTAATTTTAAACAGGGGTAGCACTGTTAGGCACAGGAACTAAAGCTGACCTGAAATTAAAAACACATCTCCAGATCAGAGATTAAAGGTAATATATTCACGTTTATCTACTTTGTCTGAAGTCTGGGTATCAGCTTCCTTGCTGATATCATTTATAAAAAACATTTTATAAAACCTTCCAAAGGCAAATTGAATGAAATATTACATAACTGTAAATTGGTTATTAGTACCTGTCAATGAACATTTGAAGGGTTGAACCATCTGTCAGACCACCAAAGGAGCAAAAGTAAGAATCAACATGCATCTCACCATCTAAACCATGCCTTTTCATGACAAACATAAAGCAGTCTTCACTCACCTTTTCAGCTGCTTGTGGGTCAACTTTCACACTGCCTCTCTTGCTGGCTTTAATATACTTAAAGCAGCTCAGGACACATTTGAACATATAGGCCTGAAAAGGAAAGGGAAGTCCACCATTTTACTGCACACCAACAAGAATATTTCCACTTTTGCCATCAGTCTGGCACTTTCCTTCTCTCCTTGAGAGATGTCTGGGACCAAATGTCCCAAGGCCTTACATCAATCTGTCTTGATCCTTCACTAGAAAGGTGACAACTCCATCTATTCAGAGCAGCCCACTGGCGGGGGAAGTCAATAGGACTATTAATGTAATTAAACATAAAGCATAAGCTTAAGACTGCTGAGTGCTCAGTGTCACCAGGTGGGAAAGGAAAGCATGTCCTAATTTTCATGTTATTTTTCTTAGCAGGCTATGAAGTCTGGATGTCTCAGAAACATGTGGATGGGCACAAAATCTACCTCTCAGAGATCCAAGGCCCCCTGGTCAATTAGGACGGACCTGAATGGCCAGCTCATTCAAGAAAATCCTATATTTTCATTAGCTACACTTTTCTGAGAAGACTGCCTTGCACCTCACAGAGTTACAACACGCAGTAAATAGAGAGCTTTTCTGAGAAAAATGGATCGATTGACAGATTATGGCACAAGAAAATAAGCAGGGCTTGTGAAATATACCATATTAAATAAATATTTTCCCGACGTTGTGCAGTGAGGCAAAGTCGTGTGCCTCTTATTTTTATTGGCATAAGACCGCACTTTAAAAAACAGTTGGCATTTTCAAAGGAACATAGGGAGTTATATGTCCCAAGAACAAGCCATGTAGCTTAGGATTTCCCAGAACAATGAGGACTGTTTGTCTTGACACAAAGCCAATACAAAGAATGAGAACAAGGAATGAAGTATCTGAGTTAAAGGAATCTGCCTCTCAAACAGACTCACAGAGATGAGGAGGTAAATCCAAACTTTAAGCACCTTTGGGGAATACTGCAAAAACCTTCTCCTTCTAAAAGCCTCTTCATACAGAGAGCAAACATGCAATACACTGAAGCCATCATACAAACTGTACAAAAAAAGCACTCAACCCCTAAAGAAACTTCAATAAACTAAAAATAAAAAAATCACATAATAATAATAAAAAAAATCCTTTCTTTGACTTTGATTTTTCAGAACAGTTTGCTGCAGTGCCTGTCCAGAATCTGCACTGAATTCTGTAAGAGCTGGCTTACATTAAGGCTGCTGCAAGCAATAGCAGGTTTGAGCAGAATGCTGTAGTACACACAGTTTATGCAAAGGGATCATCCCATTACTGGTTAACTAAGAAAACACTTGAGTTGCTGTAGGATATCCTTTTCCACACTGAATTGAAAGTGGAAAACATTGCTGGCAGCCGTTGGCATTACAAGTGGATGGGAAGCTTGTCCTAAATGTCAGGAGGGAACAGCAGTGTGCTACTTCAGAAGTAAATATATTAAACAGTTTCTTTTCAGATCTGAATCACTGGGAAGGAACTCTCATGACAACGGTTTTGCTAGACATAGACAATGGAAGGGATTGTCACTAAATTTGAAGGATGGATTTCTGATGATTTATTTTGGGGACTTTTGAGGACCTCAGTAGACCAAAGAGTATGTGTACATATCCACACTGGCTTTTCTGGCCACCTAGGAAGAGTATAAATAAAAAATGCTTTCCAACCAACAAGTAGCAATTTTCTCTGTGACAGAATCTGCTCAAGTACCTGGAGAGATGAGATTTTCTTAGCTCGTCTGAAACCCCTTGGTGAAAAATCTTTTCTCTGATCCACTGAAGCAGGAACAACAGAAACCCTCTCACTGTGGAGTTTTCTAAGATGTAAGCAGAAGCTAGCAGCTCATTGCTTTTAATTAAATTTCAGAATATCAGAGTGCATTGCTCTGTTTACATCGGTGCACATACAGAACTTACCCAAGTGGAAGATCTGACCTGCTGCTTAATTATCTGATTTATTTTGTCACACAATAGCAGAATAGTTTCCTATAAGTTGTTTTCAAACATCCTTTTAGAGATGAATGGGCATTAAGAGTTTTTGAATATGAGAGAGAGCTTGCTTTGTAACTCACACTTGCAGAAGCATAAAAACAGTGACCTGAGTATTAGACCTACACTGAGGCATATGTCCTATTGCACCCAAAGAGAGACTCAGAAGGCTTTCCAAGGCCCTCGAAGATTTGAGAGAGAAGTAGAACCAATTCCTCCCGACCCTCCGGCAAGGGAGCTTTATTTCAGCCTTCACTGCTCACCACACCCCGCATCTATTTACCTTCAAGAAGAGGACAGCAATGAATGCAATGGTGAAGGTGACCATCACTTTGGCATATTCCTCTGTTGGCAACTTCTCCAGGGTTGGCAAAAAGCCCTGTGGAAAGAGGTAGAGGGTCTCAGTCAAACACTTGTTCCCTTTCCCATTGTCACATTGCCGGGTAGATATTCCTGCAGGTTTGTCAGCCTGCCTCTCAGAACAAGCACATCTCCAGTTACTTTGGGGTATATCATTATTATTGTTATTATTGCTGTTAACAGTCCTTTGGCAAAGATCTTCAGAAGACTATTTAAATGAGAACTAAAAGTGTGACTGTTTAATAAAGATGAAAAGTTGATGCATTTTCAATGTATGCAGGCAGGCTCTATCCAAATCATTTTGCTCTGCAATTTGCATCCATAAGATTCTTACAAGAAAAACAGAGTGTACTTCTAAGAAACACATGCATAAGCAAGCTGTCAGTCAAGAACACTGTGTTGGTGAGAACATATGGAAAACCCTCTTTTATCATCAAACAGAGCAGTTCTGGATATACCATAGAGATTAGAGAAAGTTTACTTTGTCATAACAGCCACTGAAAGAAACTTCTTAGCAGTTCACGGCATGACAAATCTGCTGGGCTTGCTCACCACCTACCCTGTTGTCTGAAGACTTGAGGCTGAGATAGGTGGGGACCTCCATGTAGGAGCTGCAGAGGGTGAGAATACTCAGGCAGAAGTCCAGGAGCTGCAGAGCCAGGAATGGAATCTTCGAGCGTCCCTGCTGCAAGGGCAAGAAGGGCAGGGAACAGGGTTTTGGTTATGATTACAAGATTGTGTCACGTCTATAGATTCCCCCCATTTACACAGGCCTTTGCTTTCATCTCATTTACAGCCTAAACTATTTAATTCACTTACACAAACCAAAATGGCTAGCAAACCGTCGTGTTGGTTTCGTTTATACTAGCTCCTCTGAAGAAGCCTCTAGCTGGTGCTGTGATATTCCTAGCTTATCTCCAGCACACTCACAACAACCTCCCCAGAGTCCTGAGACAGAAAATAAAATCAACAGGAAGACTCCCAGACATGGGAAACTAAACATTGTCCCAGCTGTCACTCGTTTTCCTTGTGGATCCTATAACCCCCAAGGACTGCGTCCTGGCTGCAGCCAGTGTAGGAACCGCCTCCATGAAGAGCTGTGGTCCAGGGCAGTGACTCTGTAGCCCTACATTTTGTGTGGGCATCCACCCCACAGAGGACACTGAACACCATCCCGACAGCGAGCTGTGACCTACCATGTGGCTAAGGGATGACACAGAAATGATGGCTGGGACTTGTATGTAGGAACTGAACATCGTTAGGAGGCTAAGTAGAAAGTCCATGATTTGTAGAGCAAGGAAGGGGATCAGGAGACGCTCCCTATTCTGAGGAAGAAAAGCAATGCCAGTTATTTCTGTTCTGAGTGATCCCACCACTTGATCCCACCAGAGTTGTTCAGCTACCCCAAGTCTTGTGCTACAAAGAAAGCTGAGTTCCCAGACCAATGCACAGTCACTTCTCCTGAAATAGAAGATGAATCCTCAAGTAATAGGGGAATTACGGCTCCCCTCCAAGACCTGACTTGCAAAAGAGCAAGGAAATGAGGCAATACAGCAACGCTTCCAAATCAGAATATTTCCACCCCATAAGAAATGGCTTTGATTTAAATGTCACTCAGTTTTGGTGAATCTGGCAGTTAGCAGCCTTGCAAATGAGCCTGAAAGTGCAAAACCAGTTGCTTTCCCCCTGTTTTAAAAGAGCAGAGATATTTATCTATCATTTTGGTCTTACTTCAGCATTTTCAATGTGCATCCTCCAGTCCTTCCCCCAATACCTCCCCTAACACTGAGAGGCCCGGCAAGCAGCTGAATGTCATTTGTGGAGAACATACCTTCACCACACCAAGGAGCAGATTGAAGCTGATGATGAAAAGCATGATGATCAACAGGAAACTGGTGATGACATCGGCTAAAAGAAAGAAATTTCCACATTACTAAAAGCTGGATTGTCCTCTTTTCACTTTCTGCACTCACTTTTTCATCTGTCTTGGAAGTTTCTGCTACTTTAGCCCTCTCCTTGTGCAGGCTCTCAGCTCGGGCACATGGAAGCCCAAAGTCTTTATTGCTTGGACTGAAATTTTAAATATCCTGGGCTACGATAGTAAGGTAAAACAATAATAATAATAAAGGCAGAGTAGTTTTAGGCATGCTAGATTAATAAGTCTGAGCAGGAAATTATTTGAGACTCAGACAGATAAGCAAACCAACAGCAAAAGCTGTGGGACAATCTGAAAGATACTTCAGCAGGCAAGAAACACAAATTTTAACCACCCACCACTACCATGGACCACAGAGCTTCAGATTGAAATACCTTGCCTCCATCCAGTCTCTGTAGTTGCCAGATGCAACATCCTCCTTAAAAAAATGAATGTGCAAGGAGAACAACATGAGATAGCTCTGCCTACAGGGCTAGGTAATCGTTGTCAGCTGTTGTGGGCCCAAGAAGGTGATCTCTGCCATGTGTAGCTTCGTGCTGAACAGTTCCCAGGAAGCAATTTTCCAGCTTGGGATTGCAGCCTGCCCTGATAAGGACTACAAAAATTTTGCTTGCACTGAGCACTATACATATTTGATCTCTGTAGCAGTCTACACCGTGTCAATTTTTTTTTCTTAAAAAGAGAAAAAAAGCAGCTCTCTCCAAAGGCAAAGCACTGCTACTTTCTTTATCCACCTCTGCATGATGCACACTCTTTTGTAGCACCTCCTCCAGCTCAAGCTCTGATTTCTTTCTTATTACTTTACCTGGATTTAAAATAGCAACACGTTATTTGGGTCTCCAATTCCAAAATGCTTGAATAAAGGGTTTAAATTTATTAGAAGAGAGACAAACTTTTCATTTTTCTGGCTTTTTTAAAGCAACTGATGCTTTCCAGAGGTACAACATCCCTCAGACATCAGAAAGGTTTGATTACTGGTTTGTTTTCCCTGCAGACAGCTGCCTAATTTATTCCGTGACTATTGAATAAATCCAGTCCTTAACTATACTTTTCCATTACATCCTTAAGCCCTTCCACTTGCTTTCATAAATAAATATAGAAATTATGTTGTCATATATTGGATTCCTTATCTATTCCAGCTGCAATGAAATCCTTTCACTGCTCCATATTATACAACTCCACCCCAAACCCTCTCTCAAAGACACCACGCCACCTCGGCCAGCTTCGAGAATTTTTGCCTACAGCTTTGGTACCACATTACATTTCCAGGGGATGGGAGATTACATTAGTGTTTGGGCATACACTAGATTATCTTTAACTCAATTCCTATCTTTGCTAACAATAGAATTTTGTTTGTTTGCTTTTTTATTAAAAAAAGATGTCAAGGCAGAGAACTCCCTCTTTTTCTGGTAGGTAATCCCAACACTGTTGTTTGCAGCAACAAAATATTTGCCCAAGAGCAGTTGCAGCTATGCCATAATTTGGCCAATGAGGGACTGAAATGCACTCAGCTGTCTCTAGTCAGAGCAAATGCCATGCTGGAGAAGGACAGACCTTCCACCAGCCATGCCCGTGACATCTGGCAGGAGAGGAGCATCCACAAGCTACAGGAAATGCAACATACGCAGACTGTCAGGCGCGCGTCTAGCTCTAAGCAGTGTGGGTATGGACAAGTGCCAGCTAAAGAAAGGACCGAAAATGATAGCGAGAAGCTCTGGAGCCTTTCCAGGGTTGTAGAAGACCTCCTTGACAGCTGGGCTGAGCCACAGCTGGCAGCCAGACAGGGCAGGTGGCACCAATGCTCCTCACTGCACAGCCTTCGCTAGCAGAGGGCACCCACTGTCAATTAAACACATTGATACTGAAGTCAGGTATTCTAACTTTCCTTACTTTCTTCTCAAGTAGTCAGCAGCACGCTTGAGATTTGTTGATAGAAACCTTTAGCCTGAGAAGAAAACTCTGACCAGCATTTCTTTCCCCAAGCATGAGAAACTCCTTCCCTTCGGGAGCTCGAAGGGAAAAACCCTCTGAGGAGCCTGCATTGCCCAGAGGAGCACAAGTAGCTTATCAGGAACAAGAGAAGCAGCAGTACTATAAGAGCTGCTGCACATGCAAGTGTCAGCCAGGAAAGACCTAAGGGAGTGATAGAAAGTGTCCAACAAACACTTAAGGTGTATCAGGAAAAAAGAGAGCTTGACAGCACAAAATAAGGGAGCTTACAGCTTTCACTTGTATCCTGTAAAATAAATCCTGTGTTTTGTTTTGCACCCCGCCCCCCCCCCCTTTTTTTTTTTTAACTATAAAGTAATGAGAAATGAAACACACAAGAAGAGGAAGAAGTCTTAGGAAAGAGCAGAGAAAGGAAACTCAAACCCAGCAAGCCCCAGACAAGAACAGAGAGGGGAATGGAGACAGGGCTGTACCACAAGAGGCTGCTCACAGCTTTGCAGCTCACGAGGGTCACAGAAAGAGCCTGAGCTTTGAGGCAGAAAATCAAACCCACCTCTCAGAAGCAGGAGAGTGGAGACAAGGTTGAGATTTGGTCCACAGAACCAAAGGTTAGCATAGGACAGCATAAGCTCCAAATAAAGAAGAGCTTGACAAAGACAACACACTCAGTGTTTGCAGAGAGGGATGAAAAAGCAAAAAGCCCTAGCCCCACTAAACCCCATTTTCCCTTGTTCTCCCAGAACTAGCAATCAGCTGCCTGCCCCAGAGGGGATTTCTCTCTTTAGCATGGTGTTTCCTCAGATTCAAGGCAGCTGTGTTTTTCTGCCCCTTCCTGCCTGGTCTCATGCTTCAGCTCTCTCGGCAGGCTCGCTAATTAATGGGATAACCGGCCATTGCTTCTGCAGGCTAATTGTCCAGCTGAACTTCCCAAGCAGAACCTAGATTAAAGAAAAAACACAACACAAACAAAACCCAAAGAAACAAAAAGTCTGCAACCTGACAGACACAGAGGGATGAAAAGCAAGAAAAGGCAACCTTCCACCCGCTGCCTGCCTCCTGCTTCTTCACAGCAGATATGCTCACCCTTTCTGCTGGTAGCATGTCTCTCTGTTCCAGGGATGTTTTAGCATCAACAGACATGGCCTCAGTAATCAAAGATTTTGCTTTGACAAAATGACTTCTTCCTTTGTGAGAGCGCATCCATTTTTTCTCCTTTTTTAGCAGAATGGACTAAAGGAGTGAACCCTTGGAGAGTGGTAGCTGCTGGCTCTTACCCTGTCCATGCAAATCCTCCATGGGATGGGAACACAGAGCATGTTAGAGAGGCCAGATGCCACCTGAAATAATCCACAAGGGGTGGCAGGTTATCTTCCAGGACCAGCAGAACAGAAACAGGGTCCCTGGGTTTGGAGGCACTCAGCCACAGCAGACCCCACAGCCCAGCTCAGCATCACTAACAGGCTCTTTCTGTGCCGAGCATCTGTGGTTCAAAAATGATAAGAAAGTAATTTTTATGTCCCTTCAGTCCCTTCATGCTTAGCTGGCCTTTGTAGGATGAATGTTTGTCTCTTTTGTACCTAAAGTGCCTCAGAAAATGGCCAGATTTAAGACTCTTATAGCAAGGCTGAACACCTGTATAATCTCAAACACAGGGGCTTCACTCTGCTGTTTTCCCCTCTGTTCCTCTCACACGTTCATCTGTTGCCTGTCTCAGAAATATGCTGTTCTCTTCTATAACACCTTAAAAAATACCAAAGTATTCAGAGAGTAAAAAGTTTGACCCTGTAGGAGGTACATGGGCTCTTTGAGGGCTGATATTGGAAGCAAAGAGTCAATTGTCACAATAATGGAAATTCCATAGCAAAAGAAAAAAAAATCTTACAATAAATGATGCATCCTTGAGCAGGGATGTAGAGAGGTTATGGAATCCTCATTTTTTTTGGAAATTTGAAAACAGCAACTGGCCAAAGCCCTGGGCAAGCTGCCCCAGCTTTGCATTCAGCCCTATTGTGAGCTGGAGGTTGGGCCAGAGACCTCCAGGGACCCACCTTACTTCGGCTCTGATGTTACGATTACAAAATCAGTCAGGGAAGAAATGTCGCTCCTCACGAAACCTGCTGCACTGTTCTGCCCTAGAAGACGGTACTCTTATTTCAGTTCCACAGCCACCTCCATGCTGGCAATGGCACTTCATTGCTGGCAGAGCATGGTGAGAGCTTGACCGTTCTGAGGTGCCTCTTCCTCCAAAAGCACCCAGGAATAAACAACAGCAACAAGTAAATAAACACATTCCGCCTTATATTTTTCTTGTTCAAACTCTCTGAGACCAGCTGAGTCTCCCAGAGATCCCAAGGAATTTCATGAGGAGAAGTTTAGATGCTGTTATATAAATGCCATTTCCCTTGGGGAGGTGGAGTAACCTGAATGGGGGTGCATGGCAGAGCCTCTCAGAGCTGCACTGCTAGCAAGTAGTACCAAATAAGCCCACCCAACAAACAGGAAGGGAGAGAGTTTATTTGCCAAATGTCTATTTTTGATTAACTTCACATCAGGCTTTATGTTCTGAATATAACCAGGAGGGACTTGGAGTGACTCCTCATATTTGCCATGGATGCAGAGAAACTCCTTTCTACTTTACAGCCAATAAACTGGCTTGGGAAATACAAGCAAGGCTCATAAAGCTATGATTTAACAGTTGTATTCACAGATTGTCGAGGATGGTTTTGTGCTGCTGATAAGCTGCAGGAAAATGTTTCTGGACAGCCACATTTGAAGGATGGGCAGCGCTAGCAAGGGAAAGAAACCTCCCAGTCCCTTTAGCTTGATCTGATTCCAATCAGAGCAGCAGGGACTATTTTCTGCATGGGTTATGGGATATACAAGCACACAGGTCCAGGCATACCATGGTATTTTTCTTGGCTGACAGGGCAGAAATTGAAACAAGTTTTCCAGTTGTACTTTGCCCACAGTGATGATTTTTATATAGTCATTAATGAAAAATAAAAGTGATTAAAATTCAGGCATATGAAAAGATGTGAATTGAAGACATACTAAAGATCTGAACTATGGCAAGCAGTGGGGCGTAACATCTCCAGGACAGAAAACCAATCATGTAAGTGGCTTAGAACTCATAAGGAGGTTTTAATTGAAATATTTTGGGGGGATTAGTTTTTCGTTTTATTTTTTTCCAGCAAGAAAAGCCAGTCTGCCAAAGCTCGTATTTATTTTTTTTTATATATTTTTTTTAAATGACTGAAGCACTGCCAAGGAGACTTTTGGTAGAAACACTTCTCAGCTCCAAGAGGAGGTTTCTAATAGCCTGGAAATGGAGGAGCTGCATGGGAAACGCACGTCCAGCTTTCTGCTGTGTGTGAGACCGAGCCTAAAGACGTGAACCTGATTCTTCCAAATTGCACGTGAATGCCCCACATCACCACACAGCAGAGTTTATTTCCTGTTCCCTCTGCCTGGCCAAATCAGTCTTGTGTTATTGCTTAAATATTACGTAGGTAGTAAAGTTCGACCTGCTTTAGACTAGCTAACATCCTGGTGTTAACCCCACTGTGGGTGGGAATGTCATCCTGAAGGGTTCCCAAAGGACAGAGAAGAAACTGGGTTCTGCTTCCCATTTTAATATAACATTTTTAGTACATCTTCTATTAATCTCTTGGTCAACTTTAATTGAAAAGCATATTTCAGAGGACTGCTCTAGGTCCCACCCTGCCTGTGGCACCTTGGAAACCAGCACTGAGTGGCAGGCTGCTAGGGACAGAGCATCCTGCTTCTGAAACGTACTGCTGAGAAACCCTGAGTGAGCTGTGATTATTTATAAAGAGCTATCTGTATTTTTTTTTGTAATGTATCATTTATTGGTGGAAAGCATTTTCCCATAAACCTTGCCTTGTTTATATTCTTGAGCTGTGACTACAGTGTTAGCATTATATATTCTGAGACGTGCTTTAATCTGGCCGAATCTACAAATAGAGCAGCAGATGCTGAGGGCATCTACAGAACCTCTCCCAAAATTGTTCTCCAACTCTTCCATCTGGGTTTTGAAGTCCTATTGAACTTTTTGTACCTCATATCTCTCTTGCCTTCCTGCTACTTTCTGGAAATAGAAGGGTTGCGCTGTGTTTATTCCAACTGTATTCAGAAAGCACACTCAATCTCTCATGCAGAGCCCTTTGAAAATGCTTGGGAAGAGAAGCCAAGTGGAAGTGCTGGGGATTTCATTATGAAATGTTCCTTTTTTGTAGGAGGCAGTGGAAGAGGGGGAGGGGGAAGACCTGTCATTTTGATTGTGTGGGAAGAGGGGGGACTGTTAAAAACAGGGCCAGTTCCACTCGGAATGGTTCTGTTCTTAAAGAAAACACTCCAGATTTGCAAAAGTGCACATATTGCTTAGAAAGCATATAAAGGTTTAGTATGGAAATTATCTGGAAAATCTGTCTTAACAATTTGATTCTTTTCCTTTTAAAAATATTTTACTTAGATACTGGAAGAAAAGTGAAAATTATTGGCCTCAGATGATCATTCTGCAAAAAAATCATGAAAAACACTTGTCATTTTATGTAACTGTATCTGTGGGAAAGTATTCCGATCTGAAAATATCATGTTCAGTTTTCAGCACTTCAGATTACTGAATTAGTCAGAATGCATGTGCATATTGTGCCATCAGGTAAAATATTTCCCACTGTGCCCATGTCCATGCCAGGTGTACCAAAACAACAAGAACAAATATAAAAAATACCCACAGCACCAACCAACAACAACAAGAAAAAAGGAAGACCTTAAGGTCACTCTTGTATCATATGATTTTTATCTGTAAAATTAAGGTTAGAAACCTATACTACAGAAATGGACAACTGGGTTCTCCTACCTATGTTGTGCTGATGCCATGAAGGAAAGCAGCAGGGTTTTGTAGCCTGTTTGGTGCATTGCATGTTGCCTTAAGGAAGCCTCTGGAAAGCTCTGCAGAAAGCATTTCGCAAAGTAGTCATCATGCAAGCCTGCCCTGGGTATTGAGATAAGCCACAGCTGCAGAGGGGAGCGTGTGGACCACAGCCAAGCAAAGTAGCCTCCAACCCACCCAGGCTGAACTTGGTTGGAAATAAAGCCCCATGTGGAATATGTGAACCAGAGAGCAGACCTTTGCTCTGCTCCTTAGTAGCAGGACTCACCCAAATTTCCATTCTCCACTTAATGTTGATGCCTGTCAAAATAGCTGTGGTGGATCACAGTAGTGCCTCCTAAAACCCAGCTGGATTTTTTGACAGATGTGAACCCATCTGTCAGCAGTAACTTTGCCCAGACAGCAGCTATGCCTGGTGCTTTCCACAGCCTGACCCCTACCATAGGGCCAAGTGAGGTTGGGATGTGCAGGAGGCTGCTGGGCTTGGTCTCCTTTTCCTCCACTCTCAGGGGTCTCTGCACGTTTCTGCAGCCTGGGGGAGGACATGCTGGAAAAGCAGGGAACAGGCAAGTCCTTGCTGCTGTGGGATGCATTTTTTATGGGGCTCCTTACGACTTCTCCACAGGGAGAGGCGATGCAGGCTGGGGGAGTCTGGTTTCCTGCTTTCCGAGCGCAGTGGGGAAGGGTTATCTCAACTTGTGGTTTTACACCGAAAAGTGACTAAGACAAGGAAAAAGTACCCATGCGTTTGTTGTCTCCAAACAGCTTCACGCCAAATTAGCCTGGCTAAGAAATTTTTGAGGCTTGGGGAGTTATTTTCTTCTAAATGGCACCCTACATGAGAAATCTGCCTGTCTCTGGAAGCTAAGCTAGATCCTCCCTGGCTCAAGCAGTGGGAATTCAATCAGTTGTGATGAATGTGATGCTTGTGACTATTTTGTGAGATATGAAACAGACTGGCTGCTTCTTGCAGACAACTCATTTTCTGGAGAAAAAAAAAAAAAGAAACAGGAGGGATTGGGGGCAAAGGGATGGGAGTGGGAAAGTGTATTGCAGAGAGAAGGAAAGCTGGAGCACTACAAAGACACTGGTGAGTTTGTACTGACAGCCTGATCCACACCCCTCTGAAATAAATAACTTCACTGAGCACATTTTTGGTCTCCAAAAACCAAATACAGCCATGAGCCATGGACTAAACCAAAATCCAAATCTGTAGAGGCTAAATTTGCTCTCCAAATCTGAGCTTTTGGTCCATCTGCTCTGAATACCAATTTCCAATTTGACGAAGTACCAATTTGATGAAAAAGAAAACGGACCCAGTGCAGGATTTTGGGCTCCCTCTCAACCCCCATCCCCCACTGCTTTCCAGCACCCCTGCAACCTACCAACTCTGTAGTAATCCTTGTCCAGGTCTTTGCAAAAGCCTTTCCCACTTGCCACCTCCAGGGAATACTCGATCAGCAGCAAAATGCTCATAACCTAGGAGAACAAAGGCAAAAGACACAATTCAATGGGCCACAGGCCAATTTCCCATCAGCAGATTTGTTTCCAGGGAGCACACAATGGCCCTGGTCCTAAGTGCGGGGTGGCTCTCCAAGTGAGACAGCCATGAAGGGTTTAAAATCCTTTACAGGCAAACACTGAGGGAAAAGTTATCAGTTTATTAATGGTGTGGGTTTAACTGCCTTCTTTAACTGCCAGCTTCTGAAATAGGATGGAGGAATTATAAAGTTATTAAGTTTTGTTTCAGTATTTTTTATCACGGAAGTCCTGGCTTTACATGTTGAAATTGCATTTTGCTTCGGAATTGAACTAAATGTAACAACAGAATTTTGAAGTGCAAAAAGAAACATGAAATAATAGAGATCTCTCTGTAGGTTTGGATATACTACTTCATTGACAAAAATATCATTTTCCTGCTTTTATTTATTTGAGAAAAACCTGGAAATGTGTTTTTTTCACACTGAACCCAAATGATTTTCTCTTCTCCACCAAGTTTCTGAGCTGTACTGCCAAGCTGTGGACCCCGGGGCTGAGCTCAGTGGGCTGTGGGATGGTGTGAGGTAAAGAGCTGTGGTCTCAGTCCTAGCCCTGTACTTCTGCAGGGAAAAAAGAATCTCTAACTCCCAAGTTAGAGAGAGCTCCTGGCTCACACGTAAGGTGCTGGGAATTCAGGCTGGAAGCCTCACCACAGAGCACCTCAGACAGCAGGTCCAGGGAATTTCCGTGCACGTAAACTCAGAAAACAAAGAGCCACAATGCCAGACAGCCTCACCGCAGCCCTTCCTGGGGACAATCCCACCCTGCCATCCCATATACTACAGACAGCACATCCCAGGGCATCACACCTGCTGTGGATGCAAGAACAAGAAGTCCCAGCAAAAACGCAGGGACCATCATGCCCCGTGTGATTTCCTGCAGATGCATGAGAACTGAGTCTGCAGGAGAGGAAATCCTGTGCTGTGCAAAGATGTGGGAACCTGTGCAAACGTGGCTCCATCTTCACCCCACCAACACCAGGCCCAGCTTTGGGAGCACCCATTCTGCATGCTGCATGGGACAGGAGGCAATACAAGGACCATCACCAAAATAAAAGAGGTCACTGTGCAGAGGTGAGAGAAGCCATTTTATGTGGACTTCACAGCCTCTGTCTGGGAGTTATCTGAACCCCGCAGTGATGCAGGAAGCCAGTATATCTGCCACTGAGATCAACACAAGCTCGCGTACTGTGTAGCTGAACCAACTTTTCCGCAATAGCTGCAGCAGCCTTTCGTTTCAACACTTGCTTAAAGAAGTGATGCAGGCAGGGAGGAACTGGAACAGCTGTGGTTGTGCTATGTTTGCAAACGCCGCGTGTGGGAAACAGCACAAAACAAGCAACTGCAGGGAGATGAGACAAGCCTAGCTGTTAAGCAAGCAGAAGAGAGAACACATTTTATCTTTTGAAGAGCGGTGGCTTGAGGTGCAATGCAAGATCTAGGCAGAGTTCTGGCTGGAGTAATGCAGTCAGAGGCCTCCTACGCTATGCTTGACATCGCAGGCAAGCAAACAAAAAAACATGGGAGGAAAGGCTTTGCACTGGCCCTGAAATGGGGAAGCAAGGCTGGGAGGGTAGCAGCAATGATGGCCTGTAGCAGAGACAGAAACTGAATGGAGACTCTCTCACTGTCTGCATTAGCTGAAGAGTAGGAACTATCCTCCCGACCAAATTCATCAGCTTTCTTTGCCACAAGCTGCAAGCACAGTTTCCAAAAGAACTGGAGCACATCCACAGGGTCCATGTGAGCCCTTCACTTCTTGAAGGGGCACCCACCAAGCCACGCTCACTGCAGTGGAGACTGCAGCCCGGTGTCCCACCCAAGGCACTAGCCTTCCCCCTGAATTTAAATGTCTAGAATCAGAGTTGCATGTGTCACATTCTCTCCTTTTCTTCTGGTTTGTCCAATACTCCACAGTTGTTTTTTGTTTGCTTGTTTTGTTTGTTTGTGTGATTTTTTTTCCCAACTGTACAGCAAACAAGCATTGCAATTTGTTTGTGAGGCTGACAGATCTCCTTACAGGGGCACAAGAAAATTAGCATGAACTCAGTTTAATGTAATAGCGTTTAAACTCCCATGGAACCACTGAGCCTTGCCCAGGATGAAATTGCAGCGATCTCAAGTTTCTTTACACTTGATGGTCTCTCCTGAGATGTAAAACACCTCTTAACTAACTACACGTGGAGATCCCATGCTGACTTTGTCTGCCCTAACTTTTCTAAGGGTTCGTGTACACGTTCCCCAAGAGACTTCGCTTTCCTTATTGCTGCTGTTGGTCAAACTCCTCGACTGTCAGCATGGGAAATACAGGAAGAAATTGCTTTTTTGGGTTTCTGTTCAACGGAGGCCTACATATCAGATAGGAAACCCAAGCACAAGCAGAAAGATTGATGAGAAGATTTTTTAAGTGAAAGTTGGTTTAAACTTTCAATTTAAAAGGGCTTTTGCATAAAGTGAATGCACTGAACACAAGGAGATAAAGAGATGAGGCTCCCTGGGCTGTTCCCTCAGTTTTCCATCACATGTGCTGAGCCTGGACCAGGAGATATCTCCATCACCCAGCCCTGGGTCTGACACCCCACTGCCTGGCACGAGACAACCCAATCCATTCCTGCAGAGAACATACTCCCCAGTGCTACGTGAATGCTCTCACTCAAGATACACCCTCCATCTCCAGAAGAAACCAAAAGGTTCCCATTTCAGACAGACACAAGAGCTGTGAGCAACATCCTCTTTCCTTTTATTGCTATGTCATGATAGCAGAGAGAGTGGTTTAAAACAGGAAATTTCACCTCCTGGAACTCAATTCACAGCCTGCTCAGTACGGTGCCTCACCCAGCCCCTCCACCAGACTCCACTTCTTATTTTCTCTCGTGTGGCCACATCCTCTGGAGGACACCTCTCTTCCTTCTCAAGTGAGAGCTGCAAACTGGCTGGTAAAAATCTGACCCCTACAGCGGGGCTGTTAGATCTTTAACACCGGGGAGCAACGCAGGACTAAGGTAGAGCCAGTCGTTAACCCAGGACAGCTAATTTAAGCAAACAAGGAGGTGTCTTGGAAGGCAGAAACTTCATTGCACGATGCATGCAGCCCCTGTTCACTAGGGAACAATTCTTCTGCAGCTGCAGTGGGGTTAAGCCACTGTCAGAGGCTGTGTCATGTGCCTTTTTTTTTTGTTTTCTGAAATCTGTGCCACTTGACTAATCTCCAAATTATTTTTATTTATGCACGTGGCCTTGGTGTGACAGCTGCTCCTTTTTTTCACACCCAGCCTTTTCAGAGAAAAGATTTTGAAGCTGTAATGAGTAGGGGTCCATGGCAGGACCCTGGCACATCCTTTTGTGTATGGCAGAGCTGTGAGTCCTCGTTAGCTGTTATCACCCTGTGGGCTCCCAACCTGTGACTGTGCACACTGAGTGCAGCAGAAGGGATTATTTAAAGTGCCTCTGCTGTACAAGAAACCACATCCTCAGCACGACTCAAAGCCACCTGAAAGCACTTCTCTGCCACCAGGCTGGGGGGAAGAAGCATCCCCCCCAGGCTCTGCTGCCTCTTCTCACTGCCATCTGCAACCACCCTGAGCAGCTCACCAGCTGCTGGCAGCTGAGCACAGCCGCATGTCAAAATGGAAACCAAAAGGGTGCGTATTGGCTCCAAGTGGCCATACAGAGGGGAACAAGGTCACTTTGCCCACCCAGCCATTGCTTGCCCCAATGTTCGCATTGCCCTGCGCTGCCCAGTTCCTAACCGATAGGTCCAGGTGGCCGCGCTGAGCCTTGCATGAGCAAATGCTCCTTTGTTAATGCTTCTGCATTAATTAATGCTCCTGCATTAAGCTGCAAGGGAAATAACAGGAAGCAGAGGTAGTTTCCATGATCTCTAATGGGTATAGCTGGGGAAAAATAGTTAAAAACTCCTCCCAGGACAATAAATTTCTTCCTTTCCCCCGCCTCTCTCCCACCAATCCCCTGAACTTGTGCATCCCTTTAAAATCATTTGTCTTTCACTTTTGGGAGCACAGAAGTATGAACGGTCAGGAAGCCTGGTGATCTGCAATAATTACACCTTCTGCAAGGATTGCACCTCTGCCTCTCCCTTCTCGTCTCCCCCTCCCTGTCCCCCGTTCTGCAACTTACCATGTGGAAGATCCCTAGAGCGACTGCTGCCGTCTTGATGTTGAAGAAGCAACATTTTGGGGGCTCGGTGGTCGTTTCGGTGGTCATGTTCAGATTCCTCCGCACAGCTGGGAGTTAGAGCAGTTGAATTTGCAGCAGCTGCCCCACTGCAAAGCGAAGCAAGCAGTGCAGTTCAACTTCCTTCCTGGTCTATAAATGTGTTAAGTCATCTACACAGTCACATGAGGTCTTTGATTTCTCAATAATAAAGAAAGCAAAATTGTGTTGCTTTTCTGACAGATCTTTAACTGCTTGCACATCCCAGATGGCAAATGCAAGCATGAAAGCTGCTTCGGGCAAGTAGTGGCCAGCAAGCGGGGTGTATGGGGAGAGGCAGGCACCAAACCTGGATGCAGCTTTGTCCTACAAAAATCATTGGAAACAAAAGCAGGGGGCCGAGAATTTAACCTTCAACTTGACCCACTGTTTTTGCAGTGCGGCATCCAAATTCCTCTATCTGAAGCAGTTGCTTCCTTGCCAGCAGAGTCACTGTTCCCTGGAAGTGCTCCTGGGAGCTGGTGCCTGAGCAGCCCTGGCCTCCAGGTCCAGAGGGGTGGTGGGACGATGAGGGTTCTTGGCCACAAGATCCACCGTTTCAGAGTGGATGTGATTTGCATCAGTCAGCGCCTGGATTAGAAAGGTGAAGCTGCAACGAGACCTGAGCCCAGGTGACTTAGCCCCCCATGCAGTACATCTGTGTCTGTTTGAACTCATTAGAACATGCTCTTCACTATATATTTACCATCATTCTCAAGAAAACCATTTTTTTTTCCCTTCTCCTTTCCCCCCTTCTTTCCTTCCCGTTCCTTCTCTTTTCTGTCCCTGATGGACAGGGCTTTAGGTCATGCTTTAGCCCTCCCGTGGAGCAGACTGGATTGAGTTTCTGACTTCCTGAGCAAGGCCTGGTGTGGGGAAGGGACGCTCACACAAGATCTCCATGGACTTGGGCACCTTCCTGCAGCATAGCAAATGCACTCACCAAGCTCCTTGTTTCACTCTCCCAGGTACTCTATCTAGCCAGCACAGCCAGCCTTACCTGCTTTGGAAGAGGCTTCTCTTGATCATTCTTCATGAACCTACGAGTACAAATTCCACTTCAGTGCCAGGGAGTAGCTGTCCTGTAGCCCTCCAAGGCTGTAGGGAGTACTGCAGGTCCATGGACAGTATGGATGTGCACTGGAAACTTTCAGCCTGGCTGAGTGGATGCTCCCAAATGCCACGGAGGTCACACGGTGATGCGTTTTTAGAGAAAGTCAGGAGTTCTGGGCAGCATGTGTACAAAATAGAAGAAGCTGAACGCCCCTGGAGACACTGATGCTGAGACAAGCTAAACTTATAACTTAAATCATCTGAGCCATAAAAGCTTTTATGTCCAGCTCCCCCTCCAGTGCCAGGGATCTCTGCAGCACAATGACACGCCAGGGCAGGGCAGGGGCAGGGCAGCTGGGCCCCATTGCATATTCCCATGGTTTTCTTTGGACTTTTACCAAACTTAACAGTTTATTACTGAGGTCCCAGGTTTTGGAGTCACATGCCTTTTTTTTTTTTTTTTTTTTTTTTTTTTTCCCTCCTCTCTGTTTCTCACCCTTGCATTTTTAAAAAAGAGTTTGCAAAAGACAGCTAAGTACAGGGGGGGGAAGAAGAAAAGGGAAAGGACTTTTTTTTTTTTTCTTTTTCTTTTTTTCTTTTTTTTCCCCTGTTTGGTGATTATAACAATGAGACGGGGAATAAGATGGACACATATTATTCAAAAGACTGATGACTTCTCATCCCTGTTCCCCTCCATAAATATCACTGTGGCTCCCATACACACCATACCACCCAAAAAGGCTGCTGTAAGATCCCTCTTGTCTGGAAGACTTGTCTGCTCTCAGCAGGCTCTGCAGAGCTGGGCAGGCATCACTACCCCTTGTCTACAGGTGGGGAGGTGAGAATGTAGAAACACCCCAGTTTGTGGCCATGCTGCTGGCCAGTAAGGAGCTGGGAAGGTAACCAGTGCTTGCTGATTCCCAGGCTGCTCAATTTACAAGGGGAGAACTCTTTGCAAGGAAAACACGAAATTTATGGACTCTGAAATTACAGTGTTGGCAAAAGATGCCATCGCTACAAGCTATATTTCTGCAATCCACTCCAAACCTGCCTACCTCCAAATTTCAAAGATACATTTTTTTATACAGAGTAAATTTGAAATATGTTTGGTCTCATTACTTCCTGGTATGAGCTTTTACAGATTCTGCCTCTTTTTTCTTCCAGGATGGGAAATAAGTAACTTCTACAGAGTATAGCTATGAGTGTCTCACTACAAGAGACCTCCTGCATCTTCCTGCCTTCATACGCAAACAAACCCTGGGAAATGCTCCTTCAAGATAGCTTTTACTTATTGACAGAAGTAAAGATTTTATCATGCATTATCAGTGTGCTGAAGGGTTTGGGCTAAAGCCCTCAAGATGGAATCACCTGCTTGCTTAAAAGCGATATCTTTCATTCGGTCTCTCTTTAGGTATGAAGGGAAATATTTTCAAAGCTCTTTAACCACTGAAGGGGTTTGTCTGCATTTGCTTCAAGTGCAATTGCTGCAGGTTTTTGTTTGTTTGTTTTAATAAACAAAACAGAAGAGCAGCCACATCTCCTGGAAACGCTCTGTGATCTCAGTGCTGTTGGTGAATGTTTACTGCCCTTGAGAAACTGAATGTGCCTGCAGTCTTGCCTGCTGTTTTAATTTCCATGCTTTGAAGTGAGAAGAGGGCTTGTCCAGGGGTCAGGGCCTTGCTCTCCAGTCCAGCTCTGCACTGAACATTGCCAAGGACTGGAGACGTTTCTGACACCTCCCCCTGTCCTGTCCTGGGGTTATGAGCTCCGAGCAGGACACCGCCTCATTGTCTGCCTTTGAGCCCTCACCCTGACCAAAACCTCTGTGATATTTATGGCTCCACAAAAACTTTGCCTTCCTGAGGTCACTACTGCAGCGGAAGGAGTGCAAAAGCCTAATATTAGTCCCCAAGCCTAAAAATTGTCTCTGTCCATGAGAGACAGCTCTGTCCCAGATGTGTCTCCACAGGCAGAGCTTGCACCGAGCACAACACCAAGTGACCGCCATCCCTCCAGGCCTCCAGAGACGTTCAGCGCTGAGGCAGCAGACACCTACAACACTCCTTTAAATACAGCAAGAAAGCTCCCTACTCATAATACAGTTTATATTAGCAAAAAGACCCCTTAATGGAGCACAACATCCGCCTTCCTTGTCAACATCGCCTGACAGAGCAAAGCAGCTCTGTGAGGGTAGAAACTTCAGCTCTGGAGGTGGGGAGAGACAGGTTGCTGGAACATTATCTCTGCCAGGAGCATTTTTTTTTTTCCCCTCCAGACACACTGGGGCAATGTTACGAAGACATACAGTTTTCTTGTTGCTTTAATTCCAAGTAGCATTATGAATATAGACGGCAGTGTTTCAGAGCTCCTGCTTCTTAGCCTCCAGGAAACTGTCAGGTGAAAAGAGGAAGGAATGGGAGATACATGGTGAACAGTGACTGCAAGTTTTAGTGTGCCTCAGACCAGGTTTTGGCTAAATCCTGCCACTATGGGGTCCCTGTTGAACCAAGCTACTTGTGACAAGTAACTGGTAATATTCTGACACCGTTTCTGGTTGTCTCAATTGTGGTGGGTGATCTTTGGGAATTTTGAGGCTGTTTTAGTGCATTTTAGAATAGATGCAATAATTTCGTCTAACAGCATTCACTGGAGGACCCACTGTAGAGCATGAAAATGAAATCTTTTCACACTCAGGGAAAGCACAAAGCCTTAGATGAGGACTGAAGGCACCACAAGCTTCAAGCCTGCATCTATCAGAACCCCTGGGGTACCTAGCACTATGTCAAACCACAATAATGTCTGGGGCATCTCTGGGGGGATACAGTTAAAAATAATATTTGGCTTTAAAAAATGGCCTGTTTAAACATCTTTCATTTACAAATCAGTTGCAAAAACAGGCTTTGCTTTTCCTTCTCCACATGAAGTGTATTTTCTTTGGGGGTTGCCTCCCCTCAAAGCCAGTTTGTGGGCCCAGCTGAACGAAGGTGCAGGAGGATCAAGTATTTCCTGCTAATATGAAAAGCCAGTTCATAATTTGAACCTGACTTTCCTTGAAAAGTGTACTTTCCCTTTGCAACTCCCCCATCCTTTTAGAGGCAGACAGAGGCTTGCTTGTGTGTTTGAGCATACCATACCCAAACTTAGCGCACAACATGTAAAAACAAATAGAAAGTGTGGCCCAGGCTGGACTATTGGCTTCAAATAGTCCTGCACTGCCTAAATGCCACTGCATACTTGGCCTCCAGCATTATCCTGAGTGGCCCCTTTCAGTGGTCTGCATACCAGGTCCTTCAGACACCCAGACTGCTGCTGAAAGATCAGTGTTGTAGGAAGTCAGTCTGCTCTGAGGAACACAGCCCTAGTTTTTCCATAGAGTTATGGACATGTGTTATGTGCTTCTCAGAGCCTTGGCCCTGGCTCCTTCCTGGAAGCAATCCCAGGCAAGATCTCTCATTTGAGGGGTCTCAGTGCTTCAGCACAGGGTCTCCAGCTTGATTCACAGCCCGCTGCAAACAGAAAGCATCTTCTATCAAGACATCTCCTTCAGACAGCGCACTGGGAGAAGCTGAACTCAAGCCACGTGCTGGGCTCTTTTGCTCCCGCAGCGGTGAAGACCTAACCAGGTTGGGTTGTGGTGCTTCTCACTGAGAGCAGCATGATAGAATCATTTAGGTTGTAAAAGACTCTAAGACCATCAAATCCAACTATTAACCCAGCAGCGCCAAACAGGACTGTAGGACAGCCCCTGTGAATAAACTGGAGCCACCGCATTGCCCACATTACTCAGAAGGGTATCGGCACAGCTGCGCTTTCCCTATCTAAATCTTTATGCCCCATTTGCACACAGATTTAGGCATGCACTGCTCTATGTAAGGACAATTAATGAAGAAGCGACAACCCTGCAAGCAGGAGGTCAGGATAGAAAGATAAAGCTTTCAGTCTAGATGAAGAAACAAATTACAAAGATATTAAGAAACTTTTCCCTGCCTAACAACAAGCCTACAACAGAGCTGGCTTGCACCTTGGCTTCTGATGTGCAAAACCCCTAACACCCTCCTGTAAGAGTCTCCCAATTTCCATGCAGCCCTGATCCTGGTTAGTCCTGGACCTGGCCCCAGCCAATGGGAAATGTTGCTTCTGTCCTTCCTAATTGGCTTGCTCCAAAGCATCGCTTAATGTATTTGCACTTTAGAAGAAGCCAAACAACAATGTGAGAGCCTTAATGATAGAGGTGCTGCATGCCAGCAGAGCAATAAATCTCCGGCAGAGGCTGGCATTAGGTCTGCTACCGCAAATTCCTGTTGCAAACCAGTTGGGCTCAGGCATTTGCGGCTGCCAGGAAAAAGGGAGTTTGGTTAAGTGGCTGACAAATGGCTTCTGCTTGTCGAGTCTTCTAATTAAACTAAATGCACTTTCCTTTCAGGTCTGTTTGCAAAGAAGGTTTGTGAAAATGCAGCTTGCAAAAGATGCAAGAGAAGCGAGAAGCTGTGCAGTCACTGAGAGGCTGTTGCCAGCTGCCAGATTGCAGGTAAAGACTCTGGGAGGGGCAGGGGAGCATGTCGGGCTTTCTGCACAAGTCAGGTTTGCAGCTGCTTGAGAGCTACAAGCAGAGCTCTGTGTCATGGGATCCTATCTTGGATCAAGGTGGAGGGTGCTCACAGCTTAAAATATTCCCCATTTAGTGAGCTTTGCGAGCCTGGGCTTTACTGACATTTCTGCCTGAGTCCATCCAGCCAAGACCCACTGCAGCTGTGCTCCCACAGGGGCAGGTAGTTGGGTTCCTCCATTCCCTTTGCAAAGCCTCCTGTCCCCCAGAGTGCTTTAGTGGGAAAAAGGTGAAACCTTGTGCTCAGAGAGAGTCACAATACAACATGTGAAATACATCAGCATGATTTAAAAAATGCTTTCAGATATGCTTTGAACAAAGGTGAAAAACAGCAAGAATGGCAGTCCATCTGTGCTTTTCTGCCTACGTCTTACTGAGCAGACTGTTTCATCAGGGATATTTGGGGAACAGATCTTTGTGCAAGCACTGGGGATGTGGCCATGGATGGGCTCATCACAGCAGCAGCATCGCTGGGTTTCGGCACGCTCCAGCCTGGCTCAGTGTGTCATGCTGACCTCCCTCCCCCCAGTTCCCCCTGATAAGCCCAGCAGCGAAGGTTTTCATCCTGACAGATTTCTAGACCCGATGATAATATCCGGCCAAAAGTATTTGCAAGTGTCAGATATTATTAATTTCTGAATATGAAAACTGGAACCCCTTCCCGATAGTCCTGTGTAGCCAAAATTTCTCTGAGGGCTCAGAAGACAAAATGATCATTTTGTTTATTCAGAGTGACAAGAGTGATCTATCCATTAAAGTGACTTTCATCCATCAGTTCATTATGCTTTATGTCTATGCTGATGCGTGTTTTGCCATTTGCTACTTTTTATCGCCATTATGTGACATGCTTTATTCATTGCACCAGGATTTATATCTGCCCTGTTACCTGCTTTATTCTTTCATTATATTTTATATCAGTTTTGCTATGCTAGATGTCTGTACAGCCTCCCTCTAGATACACCTTACCATATTTTATACATTACTTTACATGCCTTCTGCTTTATCCAGACATAAAAAATAATCATCTTGGAGTATATTTAAGTGCTCACAGAGGTAAAAGACTATTGTTTTGATTCAGCTGGATAGAGGAAGCTGCTGTGTTAGCTTTTACTTACAAAGATACACAAGAAAAATTACATCCTTTGGTTTTAAATAAGGCAGCAGTTTCATCTAAATCAGTCAATAAGGATAAATTGATGTGCCAATATTTTTGTTCAATTGTTCTTCATATGCAATCATAGAATCATAAAGGTTGGAAAAGCCCTCCAAGGTATCTGGTCCAACCATCCCCCTACCACCACTATCACCTATTAAACCATGTCCCTAAGTACCACATCCAACCTTCCCTTAAACACCCCCAGGATGTTTATATGATTGATTAAAGGAGAGGTCCCTCCCACCATGGCTTAGCCTTATAAAATTAAATATGGGATTCAATTCCAAATTACAACACTTAATCTCAGGTGTTTCCATGTGTACCAGATGTCTAAGTTCCCATCACATTTGCTGAAGATCTGGCCTGACAGTGAGAGCTACGTAGGTCACCACAGAGCAGACACCCACCCAGCACGCAGATATATCTCCAGTTAACAACCAAAATGCTGCTTCTTAATCTGGAGCTAAACCTCAGCTGTCCCACCAGGCTTATTTGTAGAGAGGAATCCCTTCTGCAATGGCAGCTAGAGCTGTCTCCACATCATAGTGGAAAGGATGAATAAGGAAGACTCCAAAATAGAAAGGACAGCAGGGGTACAGGAAGACTTTGAGATGCGAAGCATCAAAGTTCTGGAACAAAATGTCCCAGACTCCTGAGGCATCGGCACACGGATGTGTGAGCATCCATCGGACTCCAGAGGACTGCGGGTGCTGCTGAGTGCTTGTCCTCTTCCAGCACAGAGGCCAACCCAGGATCAGGTCTGGCCATGAGACAGGCACACTCCACAAGAGCAGTTCACATCCAGAGCCAAATTCACCTTATTTGAGGGCAAAGGAGAACCCTGTTCCACAGTTCAGTCCTGGACCCTGCCCACTGCAAACTGCAGGAGGTTTGCCCAAGTAGTGGCTTGCTGCTTGCCACAACAGAAAAACAACATATTTCAAGAACTTAGTCACCATATAAAAATCTCATCCTTTTTGCATTTTCCATCCCCAGGTTTGTTCATAACCTGCCCTTGCTGCTCACTGTAAGCATCTGCAATTACCTCCTATGAATAATATTTTTGTCCCTGGGCCTGATCTGTTCAGGAAACAAACAAGCAAACAATGGATTATTTAGCTGCAAAAGGGAACAAATCTGCCTGCTGCTACATTTGCAAACCCCAAAAGATTTATTAGGAGACACCAAAAAAGGTGAGCACAAAGCTGGCAGAACATACTGTATGAATAACTGAATGACCTTTCAAATATTTACACATACCTAGGATCCTGCATGGAGGCTGCTTCTGCTCCTTCACCCACTCTCAAGCTTTTCACCCAAATTCCCTTGCAGCAGATAGAGAAACACTGAAATATGTTTTTAACAAAACAGCCATGGCCAAGAACAATAGCTGAGAAATGTAGGAAAACGCAGTCAATTTGCACTGTAGAGTTAAAACTTTTCAGAGCTTTGAATGTCAACTGAAGTCCCAACTGAGCCCAGGAAAAGAGAGCTTTTAGCAGCTGGTCACACTGAGCAAGGAGTTGTAGAGAAGAAAGGAAATGGGGACCATAAAGGCTGCTGTTGGCCTGGTTAGAAAGAAGTCCTTACTGTGTTAAAGACTAGCATCTCAATGAAATTTACCTGGGTGCACTTCCAGCACAAAGGATGTTTGCATATATCTGACTAATTCCCACTGAAAGTCAGCAGAAAGGCTGTGGAGGGAACCATGCCTGCTGGTAGCAGAGGAGGTTACTGAGGATGTCAGCAGGAGAGAGGAAACAGCCCTGGCCAGGAGTGGTGTGATGCTGGAACTCAGGTGCTGAGCTGCTGTTGTCCTCCAGATAGATGGCCTGTCCCCAAAATTGCACTGCAAAAAGGGTGGGCAGCAGGTGCATGCAGCTATTAGTGATGTGCTGCAGATCCCAAATCTATTTGGGAATGTCACCACTTCAAGAGACTAACCAATTCTGACTCCTTAGATCACATTTTTGGATAAACATGATGATTAAAATTAAATTATCTCTTGAATAAGAAATCTTACAGGGAATAACTGTGGCATCCTCAGCTTTTGGCATTGTTTCTATTGTTTAGCCATAAGACCAAGCATTTGCTTGGCAGGAAAACAGCAATTATTCCTCCCCACAGGCATATGGAGAGTTGAGGCATGGGATTATCTCTGACACCTACATACCAAGAATTCAACCCAATCTGGTCCCCCTGGAGCACCTTTCTGTGAGCAGAAGGAAGCTGTCCTGACAAAACGCTCAGCTGTCCTGTGGCAGGGGAGCTGCATGGACTTGGTTGGTACCAGGCAGGGGCCAGCAGGACCCTCTGCCACATCCCAGGGTAGAGGCCACCGTGCTTCCCGGGGGGGACATATGGAGTAGCACAGCCATGCTCAGCCCTGCATACCCCAAAAATCCAGGTGCATGAAGCCAGTCTCCTGGGAGCATGATCACACCACTGGTTTGACAACAAGGGGATGAACAGGTCTCATTCTGCTTCAGCTTTTAATTCATTAATTTCTAAGCATTTTAGACTGCTACTTATGGAAAGTAATTGTCCTAATTATAATACTAATTATATTTTTCAAGTTATGCTGTAGTGCTAAGAGGTTTAGCAGTGCTACAACTAAAGAGGGTGTCTGCATATTGTGGGTAGGGTCCTCTGTGCAAAGAGATGCAGGAGATGGGGAGCGGGGTGTGAGGATGGTTACGCAGAGAGCCGGGCAGGGAAGGGCCTGGCCAGTTGGTGTCAGTGCTATCAACACATCTTCAAGGAAATAAAAAGAAGGATTTGGTGGCTGCTGTGTGGTTCCCTGCAGCAACACCTCCCTGTTTTTCTCAGGAAGCCCTGTGTGAATGTGTTTCGGAGGCCTGGCTCATCCCAGGCTGCAGCAGACCTGGCAGGCTGCCCTCAGGCATCAGTAAGCCTTGAACCATCCATGGGCACGGGGGCATTAAAGCTTCTGGGTGACTTAAATAATTATTTAGCTCTGCAGGCTTTTAGCCCTGAAAGCCTGTCTCAGTTGCAGCATGCGCTTGAGAGCTCAAGACTGGGAGCCAGGCTTTGGGAAATGCCTATGCCCTGGCACCAGAGAGGGCCCTGAGCAAGCCCCTGCTCTCCCCTGTGAGCTTTGCAGAGCAGTTGTGTCCCCTGCGGTGGCCTCTTGATGTCACTGTGGTAACACCGATTAGTTTCATGGCTCAGGTGCCTTTGGATCAGGTCGGGAGCATTTTTTCCTGTGGCAGAGAGAAATCTTGCGTTTTGCACCCCTTCCTGAAAGGAAGCATCAATCTTGCAGGGCTGCAAATAGTCTTTTCTTGTGACTGTCCCCGGTACCATTGATCTTAAAATATTGCTGCAGTTTGTGCGCATAGATTTCAAAACACTCGTCTTTCCTGCCAAAATGAGAACAATCCATTTCCCCTTACGTGGCCACTATACCTGCCCCCATACAGACAGCCCCTCTTGTGCAAGTGCTTCATCTCTAGCAGTAGCATAGGAAAAGGGGTACAGAAAGCCCAAGCCAAACTTTTCTAGACCAAAACTCAGATGAGGATCAGCTTGTAGCCTACACAAATGTATTGCAACTTAGCAGAACTTTTTCCAAAAATCCTCCACCCCCAAATTATAATATAAAAAATTGGAACATTTTGTTTTGCCGTTTTCAAAATAAAAAATTTCACATTCTCAGGTTGAAAAAACATTTGACCTCAAAATATGTTTCAGCGTTATATATGGAAAAAAGTATGTTGCAACCAAACCAAAATGTTTCACTTGATCAGATTTTGAGAGTCTTATTATGCAAGACGGCACACTTTTGGATACTTTCATTTCTGTTTGATTTTTTTTCTTCCCCTTTTTCTCCAAAATTCAGAACTGCCTAAGGACCAAAAATGCAGTTATTCACAGATGTACTGTAATTAGCTAGAGCTTTTCTGTATCTCTTAAGAATCCAATCAATGATTACTCAAGTGAACTACAGAGGCCTTGCAGGAATTTAAGTAGGGTAGAGTCCTTAAGCTGATTTTCTGCACAAAGATTAATTTCATCCTGGTTAGAAACAAATGGAATATATCCTGCTGTCTCTGTCCCCTTGTGACTGTCCTTATTAGGGACCTAAGCTTAAAATTCTCAGTTGGACCAGGCTCCCACTGAGTTAATGAGGTCTTTGAATGGGATTTTGAATTGGTTTTGAACAGAGCAGTTGGAGCTCTGCAGTTAGCAGAAAGAGCCTCTTTGCAATGGAGGCAGAAGATCCTCACCACCCATCTGTCATCATGCAACTCTTGGCAAAGTCCTGTTTCAATATCCTGCAAAAAAACCTCAGTTTTAGTGAAATTATACCACCCTCCCCAGAACACAGGGTGCTGACTCTGCTGATGGGTTTCAAGTCACCAGGAAGACCATCCTGGCTCTCATTTGAAAGGACAAAGATGCTTTGCTGCCTGCAAAACTATTAATTCTGGTGAAGTTATCTAACCCTGCAGCTGAGCAATTTTTGATCTGGTTTATTAAAAAAATAATTACTCTGATATGCAAGCTTTTAAGCAGTCAATAATTCTGTGGGACTGCTCTTGGGGATTCAGTCACCATGTCATTAGCTTTATGCATGACATTTTACTGTGCTAACCTAAAATAGAAAACTGAAGATGGAATAAAATATAATCTGGTGAAGAATCTTGGGACAAATCCTGCATAGACTTCATTTGGAGGTAGGCAAAGTAGGCAGCTCAGCTTAGATTCACATCTCAGTTGGAGAAGAGATACAGAAACGAAAATAAAATACTTCACTGAAATGAATCTTTGGTTAAAAAAAAAGCACAGCACAATTATCATGTGGAGTTTTATCACTGTAAGTGGAATGTATAATAATTAAAAAGTTTTGATAAAGAGATCTTTAAAATATACAAAGGAAATTTCTGTCATAGTTTCTCAAATGTGGCTGTTACACTATAGAGCTGATTTAAATTAAAAAAAATCCAATCAAGAAAAAGAAGAAAAATAGCTGAAAACGTTCAGCAATTACTGAACCATTCTTCTCAAGAAGCACAGACTAAGAACCGAAGAAAATACACAGCAACCACTTTCCTCTCTTTTCCACACTCCAAGAAAAATGATCTAAGCAGAGTTTTATATAGCCCAGTAGGAGAAAAGAGCAGAGATTCCATTAAATTCACTGACAACTTCATCTATTTTATATGGATTCAGTTTGGAGGGCTGACTGATAGCTCTCAATGGGAAATTTCTATGAAACACAAAAATACAATTTTTACATATTAATTTGCTGCTCTCATGGATTTTAAAAGTACTACGCGGGTAGCAGCTATATGTTTGATAGTAGCTATAGAGGAACCCTATCAGCTGGGAGTTTCTTTTGATCCTGGTAACCATCCAAAATGTTATGCTTTTCTTTTAGGTCTTCAAAATCCAGGCCAGGAGTCTCATAAGAATTGATTGTGGCAGAATGTCCTCTTTCATGTCCCAGGACCTGAGGAGGGGCCTGTATTTAACCAACACTTGGCATCACAATCCAGCCTTTATGTCTGTTCCTTTCCCTGCTGGGTATGTCAAATGATGTGAAAATAAAAGTTTGGAAAACTTTAAATTTGGGATAAAAATTATTTTGAATAAAAAATATTTTTCCCCTCTAAAGCAGATGTGTAATATCTAGATGGGATTTACGCCACTGCCTCCCCCCTCCACTCCCCACTTTGGGCTATTGGACTTCAGAACAGAGAAAACTCAGAAGTCCCTGAAATGTCACTCCTGCCACTGTGTACACATCTGCATCTGTTTTGTAGATAATGCCTCAGGATCCCTGGGCAAAAGCTTTTCTTGTCTGCACAGATCAATGCCCTGAGACATGAGCCCATCAGACTGTTTTCTCTACTGGCCCTGGTTACTTAGCGCAATGCTTTGGATGCTTATTCATCCAACTGGTGTAGGGAACATCTGCTGAAAACATATATCATCCTTACAAGTGTGCTACTGTACATGAATTATGGAGAGGTGAAGGGAATGGACTGTGTGGTCCAGTGGTCGGGGTCACAGAGCCAAATTTTCCCAGTATGAATCGGCAGTGACTTCACCAGTTCCAGCAGAGCGGAAAGGTGTAATGTGCAGCTTTCCTTGGAGGAAATCTCTATTTACACCTACATGAGTCAGAGGAGCATCTGCTCAGAGAGCTCCACCTCTGCCAAGTTAAAGAGCGGGTGTGGGAATCCTCAACCTTGTGGCGCTCAGGGGGCCACCAGCCAGGAGCGGCTCTCCAAAACCCCAGAAGAGGACACTCCTGGAAAGCCCCACTGACACAACAGAGCGAGGATTAGAAAACCACATTATATGTGGCCTGGCCTTGCCCAGGTAGTGGTTTCCCACCATCACAGGCCCCCAAGCAACACCTTCTAGCAAGGAGGATGCTACTGCCTGTGGTTTCCTTGCCTGCTGCACATAACCATGACTTAGGGCTTCAACTCATCAGAGGGGTACATCCAAGGGCCAGATTCTGATTATTCTTTATTTGTATCTTCATAGTGCTTTTATTAGTACTATTCCAGCTCCATTGAATTCAGGGTTGTGAACACAAACCAACTCCACTTAATTCAATGGTGTAAGACCTTTGCTAAGAGGGGTTTTACTCTAGCTTTATGGCAGCATAACTGCAAACTCAATATGAATGAAAGGAAAAGTAATTTATATTCCTGGCCAGCTTTTCTTTCCCTGCCCCTACCCAGCACAATTTCATATCTATAATGCTCTTTTACAGCAATGGGAAATAACAGAGAAACCTAGTCCAAGGTAACAATGGCATTAGCTGCACAGTGCTAGACTTTAAAATGGGGAGATTAAAGACTGGCAGTCTTTTGTAGAATAATATAAAGAAACAACCTGAACTTTCTCCAAAAATAAATTAGCCTGCTAAAACGTTGAGAAATAAACATAACTCTTCTGCCCACAAAAAAAAAGAATAAAGAAATAAGCTTTGTTTCCAGACAGATTTTCTGATTGCAGGGAAAATTCTAAAAAGAAAACCCAAAATAAAGCAATAAAGAAAAATCTTACCATGTTAAGTCCTTGTTATTTTTCAGGAGTGTGGTTATTTTCCTCTCCTTACTTGCTACTTGCATTAGGGAAAAAGGTACAGATAAAAGAAAATATTGTTTTGTAGAGAAGTTGTGATGCTCTAGAATGTCAGAAAACTCTTAATTAGAGGTAGAATTAATTACACCTGCATATATAACCTATTAATTATAGGTTTCACCCGTCCTAACTAGCTCTTAAAAAGATTCTGCATTTATTCCTAATAGTGATGTAAGCTCTGGGAAAAGACACAGAAGAGACAAAGATGTTTCCAGGCATCTGTCCCAGTGGTGCAGGGCTCATCCCTTACCAATGATGTGAGAAGTGCCTGAGATGAGACCTCCCACCGGATGAAAAAAGTCCATTTCACATCAAAATTAAAGCTTTCTTTGCTTCTTTAATCTCTCATTTTCACCTTTATCTTGCCTTTTTGTTATTAGATTTTAGCCATACCTAGAAACTGAAACAATCAAAAGCAAAATTAAATTATTTATGAGGAGGTCCTAAATAGGTTCTCTGCCCTGGCAATGGTGCCTTAAGCTGTTCTTCATAGGCAGGAATGTCAGATTTATTTTCCACAGGAAAAGACTGACTAGTTTGTCCACCTCCACTTGTTAGCACCTATGGGTAGCCTTGAAAAGATTCAGGCTTTGTAACTGACAGCCTGCAAATGAGATTTGGAGGCTTTTTGATTGGGCAAAGCTGGAAATCTCATCGCCACGGCAGGTTTGGACATCCGTTTGTGGACAACGCATTTTGCAGCTGAATGAAGGAGATGAGATAAGATGGGTTCCTTGCTTAGGAGGAAGGGTAGGGTTTTGTTGTTATTATTGCAGCATTTTTTTTGACTAAAGAAATGAGAATTCGTGAAAATCCCTAAATATAAGTGTATGGTTCAATTTAACTGTTCCATTGTTGGCTGGTAGAAAACACACTCCTGTTAAATACTAATTTCTCTCAATAGTTGTGTGAAAATTATTAGATCTGTTGAAATAAAAGCAATAAAGATGGGGAAGATAGGATCTTGGTTCAGTACCCGCTGTACTCTGAAGCAAGAAAGTATTCTAACAGAGCAAAATCTCTGGTAATTCCTGTTATAGGTTGATTTGACAGGAAAAGGACCGTGACAGTTGTCGATGACCTTATCTTGAGAGAACAGCTCTCAGATCACACCCCTCAAATATGCCCTTCTATCTCCTAAAACTACCCCAATTTACATATTAATTTATTACCTGTGCAGTGTGTCATCCCATAAGATGCACTTAGCGAGACCTCATTCTACTGGATAAGATTGCATTCGTATTGCTTTGACCTTGACAGCAGCATTAAGACCACCTAATGCATCATTTTCAGAATTCACAAATATATTAAGAATGCTTGGTTCATTGCAGCCTCACTTCACTAAAGTCTCATAAGGACACTTGATGCTAAAACAGGGTATTATCTCCTCTCTGCACACTCTAGATTTACTAGCTAGTATAATACAAGATTAATTGCTTTCATTACTCCACCATATTCATTTTATTATGTTACAGTAAACATTATGCACTTATTTCTATTATACATACAATGCTACTTCTGCTAAAGAATTTAGCAAATGGTTTGGTTAGGCCAATTAAGATTTTCCTTGTTTAATGCATATCCCTTTGTCACCATTATTTTTAAAGGACTTAATCTACAGAAATACGTTACTACAGGCAAAGCCAAAATTGCATGATCCACGCTGGGGTCTAGGGAGGTTTTTATAGTGAGCCCAAGCAGTGGGAGCTGAGAAGGCAGCCGCAGGCAGGCGCAGCACAGGCTCCTTTCTGTGTTTTATAGCGGAGCAGAAACCTGGCTGCTTTCGAGGCACCGGATTTTTGCTGTTAGGCGCCAGATGATAATTTAGCTCTCCAGCTCCAGCTGTGCCAGACACACTTCATTTTCATAAGCAGTTACATCAGGGCACCAGGAAGTTTGGACAGACTGAATATAGAGTTCATATGTCTATGGTAGAAAGCATCTGGGACCAAACTGTGCTTATGTTCACATTAGATATAGCCATATCGACGGCAGTCCAGCCTCTTGTGGCAGTGTACAAAGCCATCCTGCTCTCTTTGAAGTTGTATTGAGTTTACAGCAGTGACGACAGGCAGAGCCTGCCTCCCAAAATCCAGGCTGCCGGGGAGAGGTCCAGAGCTTCACCTCAAAGGTTGCAGTGCTTGAGAGGTTACGAGCCAGCCATCAGCATGATGGCTCCTTCCTCACCTCCTGTTCCCTGTCATCTCTCAATCTGTCTCCATCTCTCCTACTCTTTCACTCATTTTCACATCCCAACAAGCAAACAGTGAGAATCTCTGTCGTTCCTGTATGCTGGTGCCAATTTTCAGCTCAGAGCTTGGGTTTGCAGCACAAGGGACCACGGTGCTGCTTGCACTGGACGCTGTGAGCCTGGCAGCACGAGCCAAAACAAACCCTCCCTCCACTCCGTGCAGGTGAAACAGCTCATATTGTTCCATTCAATAAATATTTCCGAACTAATTGCACTAGCCTGAAGGCTCAGGCAGATTTAAGAATTGGGAATTGCAGCAGCAGGAGCATTGCATCTGGATATGGGCCAGCAGTGTGCAATGGTAAGAGCTGCAAAGAAACCGCCTGCACCAAACCGCTGGGTATACCAATACTCAATACCAAATACCAAGCAATCAGTGAAGGAGAGGCCCCGAACAGTAAATGTTGTGCATGTATTCCCTTGGAGAGACTCTGGGGCTTCCTAGGATGCTGAAAACAGGCTTTGTGCTGGCAGCTCCTAGCACTGGGTGCCACTCAGAATTAAGAACCAAGATGAAAGCAGAAAGAATTCCTCTTAAATTTCTCAGGTATACCTGAATAATGGGGGTTTAAGATGTAAATTAAGCTGGGGATTGAAGGGGGCTGCAAATTTGTGTCCAAGCCAAAATTATAATTACCTGAGCAAGAATGTGATGAACTGTGCTACAGAGCTGTTGGAAGCTTGGCCTGGATGTCCCAAGAGAACTGATCAGGATTTCTGTATTTATATGTCCTGGCTGGAATATTTAGAAGGTAGTAGGGCAAAATCCTTGGACATATATTGTTTGCAGGAAGAAATGAGCCCTGATTTTTTTGGGGTGGATAAAATCTGAACATTGGACTTTGAACATACCAGCATTACTCTATTGCCTACCTCACACGTCCATTCTCTTGGACTGAAATTCCCTCAATGTCTCACAATCCATTCCTCAAAGATGCAAGGCCATGCATCTTGGGAAGACATTCAGCTGGAGAATCCAGAGACTTTTTGTTTGAATGAAAAACAAACAATCAAACAAAAAAACAACAACAAAGTTTTGAGAAAGGGTAATGCAAACTGTAGTGTTTCTTTTATTTTTCTTGGTATTTAATATCCCTTTTCTCCCAGAGTAATCATCTTTCTCTTCTTCCCACTCTTCAATAGACTAATTCCCACTGTTACTTTTAATCCTATTAAATGTGCACACACATTGTGGCATAACTGATAGCTAAATGTTGTTGCAGCACCTGAACAGATAACAGCAGGTTGAAGAAAGGTCCTCGGGAATGCCGTCTGCACTTGTGCATCCCAGAAAGGCAGACCAGCTTTTGGTACCCAGTTGTTGAATTCGATGTTTGTTGGATTTTTTCCTACAAATGAAAGTATCTTGTGACAATCCTCATGAATACAGAGTGTCTGTCACTCTCAGCCTAGAGCCCTCCTCTTTGACTGTAACTGCAGAAAAACAAGATCTGCTTCATACCAGACTAGATGCTAGAAGGTCATAAATCCCACCGCACACCTTTTTAAAACTGGAGATTTTTTTTCGAGGTGCTCCTGCGGGCTGGGTAATATAGACCCCAGCATTGTGCTGGGGACCATCGTAAGACTCCACGGCAGCCTCCCCAGTGAATTCTTCCTCCTAAAAAGTGATTCCAACTCCGTTACCCAGACTGCTTAAATAAAGACACCCTTACAAGGCGTGTTTGTGTGCTGGCTTTCAAGGCTTTTCATTCATTTTTTTTTCTTTGCCTGCAAGTGGGATGACTGGATGTTTCTTCTCTAGCAGGGGAAGGGGAAAGAAATGTTTTGAGGATGCAGTGATTCAGAAAATCTTATTGATCTGAGGTTGGGATTAGTTCTGATGCTCTATCACAGAAGTCACCCTTATCCAGAACACTTCTGCCCTGGACTGTCTCCCAATGGTGTTGCTCAAAACCTGATTGATTCCTCATATCTTTGGGTGTTTAGTTCCCTCTACACCTCTGTTGCCCAAGTTCAAGCCTTTTGCAGAATTCTTTGCCAGGCACGAAACTTGCAGGAGGTGATGAAGGGATCTGGGCAGTGTGAGCTAAACAGATTTTTTTTTTTTTCTTCCACTCTATTCCAGCCTCTATTACTGCTGGTGCCAATGGTCAGAAAAGCAGCTCTTTGCCATAGATGTCTGAGAAGACATCTCCAGCCATGCCCTGGCTTGTGTGGGCAGTGGATGCTGTGCGGTGGAGCTAGAAGGAGAGGTCAAACCATGGAAGAAACGATTTGCTCTCCACACCACTTCCAGGCCAGAAAAAAAAAAAAAAAAAAACACCAAAGGGAACATCCCACTAAACCTGTCCCTGGGACACCTTTTCCCTGGGAGGTGCCTGGTCCTGGGCACCTGTCACCATTCCTAGGCAGGGCACAGAGGGAGGCTGTGGGTCTGCAAGCTGCCAGGACACTCACCTACACTAGTCCTGCTCTGTTTTTACTTACAGTGTCACAGTGCAGAAGTCATAATCACTAGAATTAACAATTTTTTATTTCTTTGTGATGGAAACTTTGTCAAGGAATTGGAATACTTCTGATCCTGGACCAGGGCAGAATGTGTTTTTTCTTTTTTTTTTCTTTTTTTTTTTTTAAAAAAAAGAAAACTTGCCTAAACTAAACTTTTGAGAAATGTTTGGGCAAAGCTTTATATATAGACATATATACACAAACACATCTGTGATTCAGAATGCTCCATTGAATTAATTTTCATTTTTAGAAACATCTTCCAAACATCAGGTAAAGCTTTATTATTTCAAGGTGTTCAAACTAGCTGGTTCAGGATTTTTATTTTTTACTTTTATACCTGAATAAAGGTGACAGCACTGATTAAAACACAGCCATTATGTCAAAAGCCTCAAATTCCAGCTAACAGGCACTTTCCCAAAGAAGACAACCCTGGGAAAACCCAGCTGCATTTTCTCCCCACCCCGATCTCCCCATCTAGAACAGGTCATCTCTGCATGTTTGCACCAGACATCCATATATCCTTGGCTATGTGTCCAGAGACAAGAGAATTTACATGTGTTTCTTCTCTTTGCTGTGTCCTCTTACTTAAACCTGTATGATACTCCTATTCAAGATGTTTTTTAAAGATACTAACTTAAATATGCATAAATATATAATGATACATATGTGTGTGTGCGTACGTATATATATTCCTACAGCAGCCCACAGCAACCACAGCAATTTCCCCATTGGAAAAAATAATACCCATTAAACATTTTTCAAATTACTGTGGCAAGAAGGTGGGTTGGTCAGTGCTCACATCTCCCTGCCCCCCCAGGGACCATATTTCATACCCTGTTGAAGCTCACGCTGGAAGATGCATTTGGTGGTTTCGGCAGGATCCCAGGCAGCTGTTTGTGCATTCCATAATGCCATCACACAGAGTTATGCACGGGGTGATGGCAGGTCAGGAGGGAGACTCGCCACCTGGGGCCACATCACACCCACCCTGTCCCTGCCTCTGAATTGCCCCCTTGCTGGAAAAGTGCTATTTTGGTGCTGTTTTCACCCACAGCATGGAACAAAACAGAACTCTTCAACAAGCCATCACTTGCACCATCAGGGCCAGCAAGCGCCTCCTAATTCCCAAAGGAGGCCACATCCTGAGCTTTCGTTTATGAAATAACCAAATACATTTTTTTTTTTTCCAAGTCAGATGACAAAAGACAATTTATTTATTTTTTTTTAAATAAGTTAATTGAAAGGTTAAACAAGTCAGGCTTTTTAGATTATTATCACATCCAAAATTACCCATCTCAGATTTGATCAGAATGAAGCATACCATTCATCTCGAAACAAATGATTTTGTCTATTTCTAGCTATTTTACGCTTTTGTTTGATTGGAAATTGGTACAGAATTTAAGTGATGAAAACAACCTTGCATTTTAAAACGTTGCCCAACTTCTCCTAGAAACAGAGCACTCTGATTGTTTTCATTGTGAACTGTGGGCACTGAGCAGTTTTAAACATCGGTTCTTAAACTCTAGGATACTGACTCTTTTTTCAAAACACAGTAAAACAAAACCCAACCTTTTATTCTCATGCATTCTTTTATCCTTTGCAGCAGAATCCAGGTGAGTCACAACCTCAAGGTCTGAATTTGACATTTTTAAAAATTAACTATTTTGATTTATGGCAGCATAAAAGAGAATAGATTTTTCACCTTAAGCCTCCAATTCTCTTTTTGTGTGAAATGAGCTGAAAGAAGCAGAATTAGAGACTAGTGTTTTTAAATAAGTCACTTCATATATATTCATGCAATTTGCGCTCTGAGAAGCTGCTATGTCTGGATATAGATTTCATGACTATTCAGTAGATTCTAATCACTTAAACGTTCACATCCCTCCATGTGGATATGTGTTTGTTTTAAAAGTAAATGAACCAGTATTAAAAATATCCAAGGAAGCTATCACTCTCTGGATTAGGGACTCTGTGCCATCATCAGGGGCAGTACATAGCACAAAAGGGCTTTTGTCTACTCAGAAACCCAAACTGCATTGGCTCTATAAATAGCACCTCAATAATGCTGCCTGTGTCCAGGCCTCTGTGCTGTGCTTATTGCCGCAATGGCTGACTACAGAGTTCAAAAAATCTATTCTTGAACAAAGGCTTTGTGGGTTGGTTTCAAAAATATCCCCACCTACAAATCCCACACTCCCAAATCTGCCCATTGCTAGAAGGAAAACAAGGCTAAACATCTCTGTGAGCTGCGAAATGGGTCTTGAAGAGCCAAAAACCTAAGATCTTGATTTTCAGGTAGCTGAAGTGAGAGCCCAAGCTATCACTTGGCACAAGCCCAAGCTCATGTGCTCCATGTTCTCTTTCTCACAGCCATCCAGGTGATACTGCCAGCCACAGATCCTGACTGCCCTGAGCACACTGCTGTGCCCAGCACATTTCTGATCCTGTGATCATGATAGAGGATGCATCAGAGGTGCAAAGGCCAGCTGGCCATGGGGAAACCCACCCTCTGGAAGCAGCCATTGACAGTGCCACTGGTCCCAGCTCACAGTGCCAGTCCTTGATCCTTGGAGACAGTCATGAACACAGTCCCTGCAGCATTTGGGTTCAGGTATCAAACCATGCACGTTTGGTCCTCCAGGTTCCAAGGGTTGTATCTGTGCTGGGGTTGACTGAGATGCTCCCGTACAGCTGGCCAGTGGCAAAATCTCCATGTCATGCCCGAGGGAATCACAGCTGGTTTCTGACTGCTGCTCCAGAAAGGCTCTGTCTCCTACAGGTCCTGAGTCACATCAGGCAGTCTCTTGTAGGCATCCCAATAACTCCCACTGTTGTCCAGAGTTCTGTAAAACACAGGCAGCACCCCCAGTGCTATCCAGAGATATTTAAAACACTCCCAGGGCACCCACACTTGTCCACAGCCATTTAAGACTCCCAGGCCCCACCACCACTGCCCAGAGCTATTTAAAAGACTCCAAAGGGCCTCCAAATGCTGTCTAGGAACATTTAAAGCACTTCCAGTAGCCCCCAGTGCTGTCCAGAGCCATTTAAAACACTCCCGCGGCCAGCCACTGCTGTCCAGAGCCATTTCAGATCCCCTGGAGGCATTCCTGACCCGCTTAAAACACTGCCAGTGCACCCAGGGTGCTCCAGAGCCACCTGAAACACTTCCAGTGCTCCCCAGTGCTGCCCAGACCTGCTGCAAGGACTTCAAGTTCCCCCCCCCCCCCCCCCCCCCCCCCCCGCGTGCTTTCTGGAGCCGTTTAAAAGGCTCCCAGCGCCCTCTAGTGCTGTCCAGAGCCATTTAAAACAAAGCCAGAGACCCCCAGATGCTGTCCAGAAGCATTTGAAGGACTACCAGTGCTCGCCCGTGCTGGCTAAAGGCACTTCAGACACTGCCAGTGCTCCCCAGAGCTGTCCAGAGCCATTTATAAGACACCAAAAGCCCCCTCCAGTGCTTTCTGGAGCATTAAAACACTCTCAGAGCCCTCCCTAGAGCTTTCTAGAGCCATTAAAAACATTTAAAACAGCCTAGAGTCCCCCCCTCTTTGTTCAATATGGGGCAGTTGGCCCTCAAACTGGGGGTTTGGTCTGAAAAGGGAGGCTGTTAACACTGAAAAGAGGTTCTGTGTTCTTTAAATGGGGCTTTGAGCCCTCAAAATGGGGTGTTGGACTGAAACAGGAGGTTTTGCACCTTGAAAGTTACCTTTGGGCTGTCAAAATCAGGATTTGAGCAGTCAGAATGGGGTTTGGACTAAAAAGGTGGCTTTGGACCCTCAAAATTAGAATTTGGACTCAAAAAAGAGGCTTTGGGTCTTGAAATTAGGCCCACAGCACTGGTAAGCTTTCCTGTGCAGATTGGTCTGAGTATGTGCACAGCCTCTTTCCCATCCTGGGATCTCACACGTCAGCAGGATGTGGGTCTCCCTCATCACATTTCCTTCTCCCCTCCCTCACCCCCACCTCCTGCTCTTGTGACTTGGCATCCAAGCGACACTCCCATGCTGGGAAAAACGTATGAGAAATGTGCTAGAGAGCAGCAAAGCACTTCGTTTGCAGTACAGTGTGCAGGTTTACAGGCACACTTCGACATTTCGCCAAAAACTTTGAACTTGCACACTGAAATTATGTTTTGCCAGTGTTTGAGGTGACTCTCCTGACGTGTTTTGAATGACTGACAGGAGCTGAAATAATGAGATTTTGAAATCAGCTCTTGGCCTTGCTATGAATTCTCACAGCTTTTATTACTCCTGCATCTCCAGCTGAAAATTCATCTTGCATTCCTATGCAAGACACAACAAAGGTATGAAAGCATAAGAGTTACCTCTGTGTGCATAGATATATCACTGACTGAACAACACTTATTCTTCAGGAGTCCGTTGGTGGGCTAAACGCAGTCAGAAATGAGGCAGGTTGTCCTGAACTGACTCAAATGTTTGTTTTTGCCTTGTTTTTTAATTCTGATCTCCCTCACTCTGGCTTATATCAAGATTTCTTCCACTGACATCAACACCACTGCTCCAAATAAGACCGTGCAAATAAAAAGTTAGGCTCACACAGCAATATTCAGGTTTTATTTTTGCTGGAGCCATCCCACTGCCTTTAACAGCCAGATTTACAGCAGTCCTTACAGGATGTTCAAGTACTTTCTGACAAGAAATGGTCCATTATTATTACGTGCTGTATCATCTCCTGTGATGCAATGCAGAGTTTTGCATTTGGTAATTCATGCACAGGGGACCCATATATGTTCTACATATGATGTATTATAGATGTATTTGGAGTCAGTGTTTCTTATGTGTTTTTCATGAGCCCACTATTGCCACAAAAATCTCTCTAACTTAAGAAAGATTTTTATTTTTTTTTTTTTGGTATCCTTTGAAATAAAATACAGGTGGCTTGTAACACCCCATAATTTCATTTTAAGAAATAGGAAATAGTAGGATTAAAAAAAAAAAGTCTCCTGTGAATTGTGTTTCACAGGATACAGCTCTACTAGAAGAGGGATAGAAATAGTGTGAAAAAAAAAAAAAAAAAAAAAAAAAAAAAAAAAAAAAAAGTCAGCTTTGAGTTATGTTCTTTTATTCCTTTCCTCTTGAGCATTACATATAGAAAAACATAATATAGAGACAGAGATAGCTAGGTAGTAAGGTAAACAACTAGAATAAAATAGAGAGATCAAAAAAAAAAAAAAAAGCAAAGTCGTTAGAGGAAAAGCTTTAGTGTCAGGCAAGGACTTAGGAATCACCCTCAAATGAAAAACATAGTCAAACTGTAAATTAGATAAAGTTTTAACATATCAGCTTTTTGATTAAGTGTGCCAGATTGATTGATTTTGGTGCCAGACAGAATGACATCCTGTTACTGGAGTGGAGACTGGCAGATACTGTAATGATGCAGAGAAAGCAGTCATATCATCTTTACTGGCTCCAAGACAGTGTGTGGCTTGACCAGGAAATCCAGGTCCAGCATTCCAGTATCTTTCGTCTCCAACCCATCATTCCCCACATCCCATGCTCTTATCCCCCTGTTGCAGAAGGCAGGGGAAGCATGGGCTGCAGCTGGCTCCAACATGAACAGGATGGGATACCCCTGAGGGTATCTGTACCACCTGCAGGACATAATGTCCTGAGGTGGACCCCTGATGCATCTCCCTGTAGCATCAATGTCACCTATGGCTCCTTGTAGCTGGCATGCTCCTAAGCCACCTGAAATACCCCTCCACAAAGCAACCCAGTGCCTGGTGTCAGCTGCAGCTCTCTGCCAGGCTGAAATGACTGCTGCTCATAGGGTTTGAGCTGCACAGCCCAGCAGGAGCAGCACCAGGGCATTTCACCAAACACCTTGGTCAGTAAACATGTTTATCAGTGACGTGCTAGGTCACCTTGAATAAATTTAAATGGATTAATGACTATAAAGCAAAAGGGACCTGAGTTTGTTTTCCACCTCTGTGACTCTGGAGAAGTGCCGTTGCTCATTTTTGTTTCCCTGCAGATGGGGCCTTACTGCCAGCTATGTATTTATTTATTTACTTTGCACCAGTGAAAGTGATGGGGGCATGTTCCTGCATTTCATTGAATTCCCAAAGAGACTAAAGGCTTGAACTCAGATGCTCCTGGCAATGCTTGGTCTGCTAGATCCACAGCCAGAATGTCTCTGAAGATTATTCAATACCTGCATGAGATACAAGTTACACGGCACAGTCTGAGCTTTGCTACTTGACTTGCAGAGAGAAAACTTTGCTGGTTACACTTTTGACCTGGCAAAACTACAAAGATGCATTCTCTGTGGAAGTCTCTAGAAATGACAGACAGCTTTCCAAGTGCTGGTTAACCCGCTTTGCAACCTGATATACCATAGAGACGTCTTCCTCCCTTTTCTATGTCATGTCCCTTTAAGCTAAAGCATGTCTCTTTAAGCTAAAGCATGTCTCTTTAGTCATTTTACATATCCTGGACATTGCTAATAAAGACTATTGCCATAGTAATAAATGTTATTGCTCTAGTGTTTTTCTGAAGAGGTTTAGAGGTTTAGAAACATTGTTTCTGTTAGGTTTAGAATCTAGTTTTCTAGTGTTAGTATCTTTCTTCCCGGCTATATCCATTTCAGTGAATGAACAAATCATGTCCTCCTGCTGTGCACTGAATCTCGAGATTTTGTTACAGAGCACCAGCAGCTGCATTTTTCTTTTCCTTTTAAAGTGTCTGGCCATTCGGTATGATGAAGCAAGAAATCAAAGCTTGCAATCAAAAATAAATCTATTATTATTGAGATTATGAGATTCTTGTCCTAAAAGCAACATCTAAATCAATATTATGATGAATATATTTTCTCAGATGTGTCTTTTTGCATTAGTGTTTATGGTTTAGAAATATCTATGCTTTAAGACACTGTAGACATGAAGTGACACTGAGTCTTATGTCTAGACTCTGTTCACTAGGGGGAAAGACTGTGCATAAACTGCAAATATATGGAAGTGGAAGCAGTTGCACATTACCTACGGTCAAGAAAATGTTGTAAATGAGAACAATGCAAGACAAAGTTCCCGATGTCATTCATTCATTCATCAGGGACTTTCTGGGTTATGCAATCAAAGTGACACAAATTAAGTGTACTAAATATAGGTTTTGGTAGATTTGAATAAGAATTGGGAGGAACCTCCTACCAGAGGCACCTCCATTGACAGCAAATATCTGGCTGGGATTAGAAGTCTAATATCAAAAACATAACCGTAGGGAAAATAATTTCCTATCCAGGATACCTCTGGGGCATGCTTCCTCTCATCTTACAGAACCTTTTTCCTTTTGACATTGACTTGATTTGACCAAGACAGATGACTTTGCATGAAAAGGTTGAGGAGCAATGACGCAGCCACAACTGCCTCCATCGGTTCATCTGTGGAAGCGGTGACCTCTGGGAGAGGAGCTGTCACCAATACCTCTCATGTAGGCTCCATCCATCCTTACATATATTGTACAACTGCATAGGGTTAAATGTCTTCCAGGGTCAACTCTGTACTCCTATGAGGTCATTAAACATGTCCTGTTTGGTCCTGTCTACTCCTTGCATTAAAAAAATACGTTATGTGATACAAACCCAAAGCAACAAGAAACTGAACCCCAAAATCTCCTGGGCTTATAAACACTGCAATGACCTGGGATTCCTGCCCTTGTTCATCAGACTGAACATGGCTTGGAAGCCATGCTGGCTTTTCAAGCACCTGAGAAAGTGTGCTGTGCTTTTCTGTAAGCCTTTACCTTAAAATCCCAGAGGTTTGAAGCATCATGACCATAGGTACAGACTGTTTTTTGGCTCAGACCTGGGGAGTAGCTGCCAATGTTTATCAAGAGCCTCTCTGGGGGCACTCAAAGGAAAACAACAGCCCTTCCCTCATATCTGCTTGCACATTCACAGGCATTTGGAGCATGATGAATGAAACCTCAGAGAGGGGCTGTTTATATTTTCCTTTATGGGACTGGTACCTCTAATGCTTGAGGCTGTAGGGATCCCAACAGATCACATCTGCACTCCCTGAGGGATTTGTGGGATGAGAAAAACGTCCCACAAATGCAAACTCTGGTCCAAGAACACACATCTCCTGGGGATATGGTCTCCTTATGTGCATGAGGAAGATGTTTTTGAAAAACATCTTACACTCACACAAAGGAGAATTTGTATCAGTTGCTGTTTATGCTTGGAAGGGGCTTTTGGACATCTTGTTACCATAATAAACCTGTTTACAGAAAGAATTAACACCTTCTCACACCTGCCTGCATGTGAGAGGAACACATTCCTGCTGGTCTGTCCACAGCCCCACGCATTATGTAATGTCTCGTGGACATTTTTGCTGAACCTATGATGATCCCTAAACCTTCACAGAATTGCCTAGCATTGCCCAGAGAAAGGCCATGATCACACTGTGGGGACACAGCAGAAAATGCCGTGTTGTTCTGGTCTCGTGCTCTTTGCTAGGATGCGAGTTTTGGTCACTATCAGAGACATGGCTGGGCAGACAGACTTGCTCTTACTCTCACACGGACTGTATGAGTCCGTAAGCACACAAGCTGTGTATCAGCCTGAACACGGTGGCACTGTGTGTTCTCTATCACTGAAATGCACACGAGAACAGATGCTTTTGCTCCCAAAGCACCACAGCATAACACCTCTTACACACAGCAAAGGCCATACTACCAAAACAGTGAACCAAACTACATAAAGTCCTGCTCATGGGGCCAACCGAGAGGTCAAACTACATAAAGTCCTGTTCATAGGGCCAATTGAGAGGTTGAGAGATGGTGGTTTTTGTTGTTGTTGTTGTTTGTTTTTCGTTAACATTTTGGTACCTGTTTTGATCTGCCTCAGCTCTGGCCTTCCTCCTCACACCACATATTCATTATGAATGCTGAAAAATCCAAGCACCCTATATGTAACTGACTACTAGGGCTAAGTCATGAAGTCTGGGTCTACAATGAGATTTCCTGCAGATCCAGAAGTGCAGGCAGCTACGGTGGTGGAAAAGCAAACTTTGAAGGTCATACCCATACCCAAATCTGGGAAAGTGGAAGGCTGCTGAAGATCAATTGCTAAGATGTCACGCAGTATTTGAAATACTGTATTTTATTATTTTATTTTATTTTTATTTTTTTTTCAGTGAACCGGCCTTGCATCACCACCATAGCAGATTCACTTAGAGTTCCTGGATTTTAGCATTTTAAGGGCTCAGCTCTTCTGTCTGTGCAACAGTCTCAATAGTGGTTAAATTTAGATAATTACACTGAATATTGCAACATGGCTCAGGTTTGGAAACCTCAGGTTTTTCAGTGAAGTTTCAGACCTGACACAGTCCAATCCTTTCCTAATTAGCACTGACAGTGGAAAGGGCCCTACAGCATTCAGCTCTCTCAGAGTCATTATGAAATTAGCAGGGTGCCTGGTTTTGCTTTGAAGTCAGTAAAGTGTATCTGATGTAAAGGTTGAGACATGGTGTGAGGCCACAGACTCTTAATATCTGTAAAATGATCCAATAATGAAAATATTTTTTTAAAGTGCAAAATGTTGGCAGAAGCCAAAGACACCAAAATGACTCTGGAAAGGGAGCAAAAGTCCTAATGAGATCATTAGGACTCGTATCTAGATCCCAAAGGATCCTATTAAGAAATATTTGTTATAACATTAACCTCACTTTATTTAACCTGTCTAAAAGTTTGGTGATTGCTCTAAGGCAGGTATCACATCCTGGACATGCATAACACAAATGTCCTGTTAAAAGATTTTGGCCTAGCTCACTAAAAACTCTTATTCCCATTAACATCACTATAAGCCCGCTGTTACAACACTGATTTCAGATTTCTACACAGACACCACCAAGGCGAATGTAGCCTGGGGATTTAACAAGATACTTAGTAGTTTTTCTGCATCTGCCTAAGTCCAGTGAAAAGACCTGGAAGAGAAATGGCACTGCCTGTCCTCCTTCCAGCAGCAAAAATAATGTTATTAAATGTTCTGGGTTTCAGGTTCCAAGGGAGGCGTCACACACAGCAGCACAAGAAGAAAACCTGTTTTCAGCAATGCCTGTATGGTAAGCCTGTTGCAAAGCTCCTGGCTCCCCTCCCAGCACTTTTTCTTCCCACCGCTGGACTGAATTACATTTCTTTGGGTAGGTCAAAACACTCATGCCAGGGTCAGCTCAGAGCAGGCATTCTTCACCTCAGCTCACCCTGTGAGCAGCTGAAATGTTTGGCAACCTGTGTCCTTGGAGCAGAGGAGCGAGGCAATGCTCAGCAGAGAAAGTTGCCCCATGCTTGCAGAAAGCACACAACTGTCTTGTGACTGCAGGGTTTCTTGATCTTCTATCTATGGAGAAGGTCCTGATAGAGATACATCAGCAGATCTCACTCGTGCTTCTCGCTGCAGACTTTGGGAGGTAGTGTCTTAGCAACCTGAATCGCAACAGCCTGTGAGCAGGCTCCACGGCTGAGCTGAAAGTGTGTGTGGGATTTCAGCATAAATAAGGGATGTGATAAAGGAAAAGAGCAAGGCATAAAGCTTGTGTCCCGTCACTTGAGAAATCTGAAATCAGAATTGAGGTGGATACTCTGAAAATCAGTGGCAGACACCATGGCTTGGGCAGGCTGGGACGATGGAGGGTGGCTGCCAGTCTCGGCCTGGCTGCATGAGTCGGGAAAACTCTGTGAGAATCCCAAAATACAAATCTCACAATGCAAATGTTTTTCCTAGATCTCACAGCATCCTTGTCTAACAGCTATATTCATGGAAGTGATTTTTTTTAGTGACTTTTTTTAAAGGTTGATCTGTTGAACAGGCTCCACTCTCTTGCACACCCAGCTCCTGCAGGGCAGAGTGAGCCAATGCTCTGCATCTGCCAGTCCCTTGCACAGAAATTGAATTTATAAGAATAATCCTGTACTCATGGGAGTCCTCCTGTGCCACTGGCTATTAATGATGAGGGTTGCCTGGGGAGTGACACAGGAATTCATGTCCTCACTTGCACAGAGGGAAATCATGAAGTCCCTGGTGGGATCCAGATTTTCCTTTTCCTTTCCAGCCTTGTTCCAAGAAAAATGAAAATCACTGGTTTCACCTTAACCTGTGGTGACATTAAAAGACTGTTACCTTTTTGCTGCAAGTCAGGGCCCATTTCTGTGGCTGCTATGAGCCACGAAGGGAGAAGCAAGAGGCAAGTCAGAATTCCCAGACTCGGTGAGTCAGTCCATGTGATGAATCTATTTGCTAATGGAAACGGCTAGTAGTAGAGAGAAAATATTTGTCAGCTTGAGCAGTATTCATCAAACGGGCTGGTTCAGAAAAACAAATGGGCGAAGAATTCAGATGTGATGAAACTTCTTTTTTTTTTTGTTCTCTCCAAAGTGAAATGAATGGGTTTTCATTTCCAAACTTTTAGACAGCAAAGATGGCAAAACATTTTGTTCAAAAGAAAGAGCAAATGCCAAAACTAAACAGAAGGTTTTATCAGACCAATATGGAACATTATGTTAGTTGAGGTTTGGTAAGAAAACTGAGGAACTTTCATTTTTAAGAGACACAGCATCCTCCTTCTGAGCAGTAATTTGGACAGGCCCACCCTGGGGATCCCAAGGCTCTAACTTTGGACCAGCATCGTGCTGGTGTCACTTCCCCCATCACATCCCAATTCCCCAGGACACAGCCCAGGAACCCCGCTGCTCCTTCCCTTGGCACCTGCATTTCCATAGGAGGACACCCAGGGATGTGAGCTGGGTGCGCTCTGAGCAGACACCCAAGGAGCATGGGCACACTCTGCTCACCTCCAGAGCCCCTCTCTACCTGGATTGATCAAAGCAAACACCAATCCCACCACACCAAGACTGTTGAATCCCTTTTTGCAGCCCCATGAATGCCTAAGAAGATTCAGGAACCAGACATACCACATTTTTACCACTTTTTCCTCTGATGACATGTACAGGCAGCAGAACATTATTTGTAGCCACAGTTCTGTGTTATTACAAGGTAGGGCATGTTCATTCTCTGCCAAATGTACCAGATATTCCCAACTACAAGGAACTTTATGTGCCCTGAAATGTCCCTGAAGCATCTGGGTACAAGGTGCCTGTTCCCACTGATGATCCCATTACACCAAGGAACATTGGACTTGTTTGGTTGCCAAAGATTACAGGTGCCCTGGGTTAAAAGGCATCTGCTTAGCAAAGCACATCCAGACAGAAGCAACCTGCTGTGTTTCTCAATATTTTAGGTGAATGAAGATAGAAAAGAGGCAGGGGAGTCACTGGCAGTGATGCTTCCTAATGGGATGGCTGGGAGCAACTTCTTTCCCCTTCCTATGCCTCAGTTTCCACAGATGGAAAATGGGAACACGGCTGATGATTTCCTTTCCAAAACACTCAGAACTGCTGTTGAATATATACATGAATCTAATGAAAGGCCACATCCAGGTGAATAGAAAAGCCTCTGCTGTGCCTCCAAGGGTCCCAGGTGAGCTGTGCTGGAAAAAGCCAAGTGCACACAACTGACAATCTCTGTTGCAGTGCTTAGCATAAAGTGCTAATGAGCAGATTCTGCCCTATTTTGGACACGTTTTGCAAACACACAGCTGATACTTGATGAATTCTGTCCTAAGCATATTATTTTATGAGCAGCTAACCAGGAAAAATAGAAACAAGAGTAAGAACCTGCTTTTAATAGCAACATTAGCAGCTTCGGCCAGTGCCAGTTTTCAGTATTTATTAAAGATTGAAGAGAAGAAAGAACATTTCTACCTCTCACTACCCTGTGAATTTAATGCTTTTGATAGTTTACAAACAGCTGATCTCTAACACAAGCAATTGCCTGCATTATTTCATTAAGGAAAAAAAAATATATGTATATATATATATATATATAGTTTCCCCCATAATTCGGGGCTATTTCTTACCCAGTTTTTGCATTTGAAAGATCTGACTGAATTAATTTCAGACAAAATGTAAATATGGCACCTGGATTCTGATCAGGAGAACAAACCGTCTCTGCATGTTTTTTCATGACTGAGGCAAAATCTTCAGGAGGAAGAGTACTGGCGGGGCCCCATCTCCTCCCCTAAACATGTGCTTTCATAAAGCCCCTTCATTAAACATGGGAGGAAAATGTGAAGCTGTGTGACAGAGGCTGGACAGGTCTTGTCTTTCTATCACAGGGAAAAAAGTCCAAGATGAACCATCCTGATGAGGTAACGAAGGCAAGGAGCATCAGGCCATTTGGCTTGGAAGAAAGCATCTATTGTTCCAATGTGTTGCACTCAAACTGGGGGATTTGGTTCCAGCTGCATCTGGGTTACGTCTCTGAAGAGCCGAGCTCCTCTCGGGTTTGTGGCTGTGGCCTGAGAAGATGCAGGAGGTTTGGCCTTTGGGTTTGTCACTTCAGAGGGACTTGTATCTGATTTCAATCTCCACGTTTGTCTGATTCCTCATCTGGCACTGGATTACTCCTTGCTGCTCCCCAGCCCATCCCAAGTCTCTGTTGCTATGCCCATTTGGGATAAGGCGTTCATCCTGCTGCTGTGTTTTTGCACTGAGCTCAAAGCCTTTATAAAACCCAGACAGTGCTCTGACACCTAGGCTGATGCATGTTTGTTTTTCTGTGGAGGACATTTAGGATCCTTCACAGAGAACCTCAGATGAAGAAAAAGGGTAAAAAAAAAAAAACAAAACTTCCCACTGCAACCAGTGACCATAGATGCTCTTGGGGCTTTCCAGAAACACTAGAAGGAGGGCTGCTATGCTGCCGAAAATCAGAAAGAGCCTTAAAAAGCAAGCATTGATTTAGGACAGCTGCAGCCTCTGTAAGGACACAGGAAGTTTGTTTTCCACAGCTTGCAAGCTTTGCACACCTTATTAACCAGGAGCTGGGCATGGGCTGGAGCAAGGCACAGTCCACAGCAACATCTACAGGCAGAGCAGCACAAGGCAAGCAGTGCTGCTCCGGGGTGCTACAGATCACTTTGCTCCTTGTGCTACTTGCTTGTTAAAAGGGCTCTGCCTTGTGTAAACCCACAGGTGGGCTGGTGACTCTATGTGCTGTCCCAGAGGCTTGGTGTTAGAAATGTTTTGTTCTGTATGTGTACCAGCACATTCACCAGGGTACTGCACGCTGCCGGTGATCTGACCTGCAAGTTGCAGCAAGGCAGCTCAGTCTCCAGGCACAGCCCAGGAGACACGAGGTCTTCAGGACTGCTCGGTGGTGGTCGCAAATCCACAAACCCTTCTACAGCTACTGCCGCCCTACCAGATGTCCCTGGGAGGAATGGATGACCCAGAGTCTCCAAGCCCGTCTCCAAAGCCATGTCCAAACCCATGTCCACATCCATCTCTACTCTCACTCTTAGATCTCCGGTGCCCTGCTCACAAGGACATACTCAGGACACAAGCAAAGCAAAGGTGACCAAGCTTCAAGGTCCACTTTGGTGAACAGGAGGTTCTCCAGATCTCCACTGGTGGAGTTCAATGTGGTTGCTCATGTACAGAGCCTGGTGCCACTTAACTGCCCTAAGGGATCTCTCCCAGCCTCTTAACATCCCTCCAGAAGAATACTGATCCCCCAAGGTCCTGTGTCACATTTTCCAGATCACTGCATGTCTTGAGTGCCCCCAGGATGTCCCAAATGAAACAAGTGCTTTTGCTTAAGTAATTCAATTGTTCCCAAGATCTCTATTGACTCTGATGGGAGGACAGGGGCTCAGCACGCAGAGCCATGTACGTTAAAGCCTCTTAATCTGGGGATGATTCTTATCCAAGTGAGTCCCATGTGCTTAAGCTGCCTGTCTTCATCTCTCTGTAGATGGACATTTTTTGTCCCCTTCAAATCTCTGCACCTGTGGTGACAGCTTTCTAGCTGAGGAGCTCGTTTCCAGCCTCCCCCTTCCTAAAACCTTTGGGAAGGGAATGCCTTCAGGCATCACTCTGCAATCATTTCTACAGGCTTGCAGCTTTTCTGTGGGCTTAGCTCAATATGAAGGCCATGACAGCTCTGTGCATTTCCAATTATAAATTTTACAGCATCTGGTCTCATGAGAATTCACTTCCATGAGCATCACTCTGAAATCTCAGAGCTGAAGATACAGAAATTTTGAAAACGTTTCTAGAGGTGTAATTTGCACAGTGAGATGAGCACAGGGCTGCATCTGTTGAGTTAGATCAAGGCTAAACAGCTCATGGCTGCACACATATCCTAAGAGAAGTATTGCATGTGTTTCCCTAAAATGCTGTGGCAAAAAATGATTAATGAGTAAGTGTGCTAACTGAGCAGAGCATGAGTGTCTTTTCTCCTTGTGTGCAAACTGCTGATTTTTGTTGCATAATCTCATTTGGACTCCAAATAGATCAATCCAAAGTAAAAGAAACCTCCAGGGTTATGTCTTCAGGTTTTTTTTTTTTTTTTTTTTTTTTTTTTTCTCCTCCCGTGATACATTCAAAGTGAAGCTGAACGGTTAAAACTGTTTTCCTCTGAGCATGTTTGCCTTTGTTCACAAAAATGGAAACAATCCATAAAAAGTGACTGGGAGATGAATGTTTCAAAATCATATTTTTCTGCAAGAAAACAGTTTGGTCTCATCCAGCCCCTGCCCTGTTACTCCAGGGTGTTTTGCTCCCCCCCAGACACTGCTGCTGGCCAGGCAGGGGTTAACACCTTTCAATCAGTGCAAAAAGCCTAGAGTGTGCGGTTTTCCACATCAGTCAATTCCCTTCCTCTTCCCTTGCCAGTGGTCTGCCTTTGAAACTGGATCTTGCAAAACTTGTGTTCATTAAATGGGGCTGAATTTGGAAAGGCTGAAAGAAATAGAAATAAATTCAATAAAATCCCCCAAATCTTTGAGCCTGCTTCATTACGACCACAGCTCAGCCAGGCGGTGTGGGCTTAGCCACCGGGGAGGGGGGTGAGCATCCTTTGCTTTGCATGGGGGGGGGGGGGCGGAGACAGCTCCGTGGATGATTTTCAGACCCATTTTTTGAGCAGATCTATGAAATTCTATGCCAGCATGGTGTGCAGCCTCCAAACCTGTCTCCTGCGAGCCTGGTGGCCTCCAGCACACCCAACTGCATGGCACAGGGGGAAGTTCGGGGGTTGCCTCTGGCTACCTCCCTTCCCAGAGCCCCTGCTCCTCTTGGCCTCACTGCATTATGATTGCTGAGTCAAGTATTCCCTCTGCTGACCATATCAAGTAACTCTTTATTGGTACACCACAGAATTATTTTATATTTATATTTGGTGAAATAAAGCATTTCCTGGGTCTGCAGTAAATTCATCAAAGCCAATATATCCAGGGATGAATGAGCTAAATAAAGTTTGGGGTGAGTTTTTCTGCACAGAAAGGTCCTATGGATTTGCACCCAGCTATAAGCTGAGGTATGTTTGGAAAACCTAACAGTTTGATCTTCCTCTGGGCTATGTTTGATGAGCGTGGAAAGCCCAGATATTCATTTTTAAGCTAATAAACCAGCACACGTGGTCTGTCTCCTCTGCCTGTGTCACACTGTTAGCATTCGGAAATGTTTCAACTAAACAGTAAATTTTACTCATAACTTGTTTGCCTCTAGAAGACCCAATTGTTCATTCCCTGGTTGTTATCTCTATATTTTTGACCAAATTTCGAAAATAGTAATGGTACATTAAAAACCAACTGAATCCTGGCATACGGCACCATCTGAAAATTGCTTTGGCTTTTGAAGGAGGAAGGTAATCTTTACTGTTATTTTTTAGTGAGGGGGATGAAGCAGACAATAAACAAGCCAGACTAGAAAGCAAAAACTGATTCCCAGCCCACAGAACAATGGGCTTTAAAAGCAGTTTTCCTGCAGCTGAGGGAATGAGATAATTAATATCAGAGCCTTGTGATGCACGTCTTCCCATCCTATGCGTGCCATGGGGCACATGCAAATTTATGTGCCATTTGTGTGGGACCAGGCATGCATCCTGTAAAATGGGGTCATGGGCTCATGTTCTGGGCAACCAAGAAACAGAAGAGCAGCAGTGTGGCTGGATTACATTATTCAGCTCAATGGGAGAAGCAGCTTTGCCTGCTTAAGATTAATCTGAACTCAAATTAAATTATTTGATCTATAAAATTGAGTTGATAATGTCATGTTTTGTTCTCTCTGTGGAAGAGACCAACCACACTTCTAGGAGCAGCTCTATTCTTGGCTCCCCAAGAACAAAACAATGTAATTTTACATTGCAATTATGCTTTCTGGTGACTCACATTGAGAGAAGTTGGGATAAGTCTTCAGAGCTCTGTGTGCATCTAGCACAACCCCTGTTTTATTGATGGGTCTGAAACAGGAGTTCAGACTGAGTTGTTGCACAGGGGCAGCTTCCAAATTCAAACTCACATCTGGAATTAAGAGTTCCTGAGTTCTGGGGGTGTTTAGCTCCAGAGCTGTGGGTACAGCCCAGCTTCAGTCCAGTAAGAGGGCAGAAGCTGCAAATCTGCACTTGATTTCTTAAGGCAGCTCATCACTTCTTAACATATCCTTGTAAATCCACATCCACCCTAGCATATGGATACATATGTGTTGGAGAGTTAATTCTGCAATGCCAGGGCATGTTGAACATATCCATCTCTCCTGATTTCATTTTAAATTAGGTACAATCATTCCCCTTCCAAGTCCTTAAATGCCTTGTGTATTATGCTAGAAAGATGCTACAGAAAATTCAAAATTAAATAATTAAATTTGACTTCTATATGCAAATCACAGCACAGTTGTGTACACCAGTGAGAACATAACCTTAACCACTGTCCTCCAAACAGCACCTGGGGATGAAATGTGTGTAACTCTGCATTAACCTTAAACCTTCAGGCCTCGGTCAGTCAGATATTAAGAAGGGCAATTCCTAATTAGGACATTTCTAAAACTACCTGACATTAACTGCTGTAAAATGGAAATCTGCCTTTAAAGACTTTGAATTCTCCTTTTCTAATAGTAATTCTGAAGGTAACTATCTTCAGAATCAACCTGGGGATGGCACGGCAAAGTGCCCCTTGCCCATCACACAGGTATGGTTGAGGTATGCACACCTCTGCTGTCTGTGGGGTGGGGGAAACCTCTCACCGAGGCTGATGGAGACCCCCTTTGGGACAGCCTTATATTCCAGCGTGGCCACAGTCAGAACTCCCCCCTGTCCTACCTGTCACCAGGACTCTCCTTGGGACCACAGTACACAGCCTGGTGACAGGCATGAAGTCCTCAGGGGTATGAATTTATCACAGTCCTGATTTTGCCATTTTCTGGAGTAAACTTGGGCGGAGACACCATCAATATGCATTTTAAAGCTCTCCCAGGAGGGAAATGCTCCCATGAGGACTGCTTTTTAAATGCTAAGGAATTTGCTCTACTCATAAAGACAAAAAAGTCATTACACAATGAAGTTACCCCCCAGTGCTGCAGTGCCATGAGACCCTAACATGGCTAGTATTCAATTAAAATGTAATCATATCAAAGGCATTTTGGAGTTGTATGACAATGACTGTACACAGCACTAATACTGTAATGACACAGTAATCAAGTCTCGGTTGCATCCTATTCAAGTCCCAGCTGTTCTGAGTGAGGTGTAACTTTCATCAGAGCTAATTATTTCATATTAATCTCAATACTTTAGCCAATACAGCTCCATAATACGCAGCTAATGAGGGTTCTCTTGTTGATGCCACAAACAAATGAGTTGAACCTCCTCTGCTTGCATGGCCATAGGAGAGAGACAGAGTGACTGATTGAGACAGGGCTCCCATGGAGGGATATGAACAATTTAATTGTGATTGGGTTTTATAATTGGATTTCATTTTAATGGTTCATGCTGCTCCCAAAAGGCTCTTGGTGTGGGAAGTGCTTTATAAATAACATTTATTAATTGTTGTAACCTCTTTCTTTCATGGTGGGAGGGCTTTCAGAAAGCAGCTCTCCACCCCTGGTTATGCCATCCAGAAGGATCTCTGGTAAGGATACAGCTTAAAATCATGTACAGCACTTTCCATAGTGGTGCTCACCCCCACGACTGGGGAAAAGCATTGCTCCTTCATCTGGATTTTCAGTGGGAATTGGGTATTAGACCTTTCCCATTCAAACCTCCCACTTATGCCACCTGAGCTGAGGAATTAACCCAATGAGTTTCCAGCAGCAGCTATTTCTGAACTAAAAGAGCCACTTGAAGAATCCTGTGACAGTTTGGGTTAGTCACATGGATGATTAGTCATGAGGCTTTCAGCTTAAAGCTTTAATCCATTTTCCTTTAAAGTTGATGGGAGCTTTGGCCCTATATGTGCTAGGGTGTATATTGCTTATGGCAACTCTAGTATAGGTTGCAAACCCTTATAAATCCTCTCTTGCCATGAACTCCTAACATTTACTGAACCTTTCATCTTTTGGACTGAATTTTTCATGCTTGGTGTCTGCCAGGAGATTGTTTTTAATGGATAATTTGAACACAATCCCTCTGGCCATTTGAGTTCAGGGACAGTTAGACACACAAAAGCTCGTCTACATTTAAAAAAGAAAGAAGTATTGTGATAGAAGTGAATCAATTTAAACTCAATCTTTTACAGACGTAAACTGGCTTATTTCTGCATAGCTCTATGCCACAGCTTTGTGGAACATCAACACGTTCACATGCCCCAATTCCAACATGTGTGTGCCATCATTTATGCGATAAAGAGATCACTGTGACAGCACCAAATCCAGCTGATCTCACCCAGCTGCATTTCAGACCTGCTTCCCTTGCTGGGGACTTCAGACCCATAGAGAGCAAGAAAGCAAGCCCCACTGCCACTTGGTGGAATTATAAATGCACTTAATGTCCTCAAAAAATGCAGTAATAGAGACAGGAGGGAATTCAACAGCAGAAAGTCCATGCATTTGGGAGGCTGAGAACTGACATTTTTACCCGAAGCTTGAGGTGAGCAAGGAGGAAAAATCCCACAGTATGCTTTTGGCCAAAGCTCATGAGGAAAACAGGGCGTTTTGGGGAAAGCTGCCCAGGTTCAAGAATGACAAATGGAGGCACAGGACTACTAGGCAGTCTGGAAGAACTTAAGCACACAGGCACGTAATCCATGTTCTCATTCACCCCAGTGAAAACATTTCACCAAGTCTCTCAATTCTAAAACAGAAAGACACTCGTTTCACTGCAGAAAATTAGCTGTGAATTCTTAAAATCTTCATTACTGAAGAAAAAGAAGAGCATTTTCCACCAAAACCACAGTCAGACAAGGTCACCCCATGAACAACCTGGAGAGAGCTTGTCTGAAGGAGGCAAATCTTGTCTTTCCCCAGTAGGTTCTTCAATATTTTGCAACCACAGTCACAAATTATTATTGTAAATTAATTGTTTCTCAGGACATTGCTGAATGGCATCAACTTGTTACCTGTTTTTTTAGATGGGGCAGTACTGTGCCCAGATGATAAACCACTTTTCACACAGCAAAGCAACAGCAGGCTTGGGAACAGAGGTCCTGATCTCTGATTAGAGAGTCTAGCTGTTAAAAAAATAAATAAAATATATTTTCTTCCAGAAGATTCCAACATTTCAAAACTCATGATTACAAAAGTACAATCAAGAGCCAGAGCATCAGAATTTCCTGGGAAACTGCCATTCTTGAGCGTTTCAGCTCAGAACTGTCAGCTTATTGCAGGCAGGTGGTAACTGAGCAGCTTCCCATCATGATGCCCAAGCTCTGTGTTTTGGCATACCATATAAACATGCTATCAATATTAGAATTTAACAGTCAGGGCTAAGTTGAATGAGGTGATTAAGTTACTTCAGATGTGTTAGGCACAACTGAAAAGAAGACAATCGTGTCATCTGCTTTCCCACCACACATTTCACCAGAACTGCAATGTTCCTGCAAAACAACTCCAGATAAAACCACATTTTGAAGTCAACAAGGCTATGCCAGCTTCCAGCTCCTGAGGATATTATACCAATTACTATTTCTGTCTGCTAATACAAGAGAAGAAATGTCTTTAAATGCAGACTAATTGCTCATATTTCTCTGAATGCCTATAACTCTTAGGGGAAAAAAATAAAAGGAAGAAAAAAATAACCACCATCTCAGTGCAAAACTAGATTTCAAATTATGTTGCATAGGTAAATGAAAAGCCAAGATGTCTCTCGCCTGGGTGTGATGGAGAGGAAGGACTGGATCACCAAGGCCAGGATTGCACCTGATCACCATCCTAACAGGAGAGCAGTCAGCAGCGGGCAGAGCAGGGCTGGGTCTGGAACAGTTTCTCCCACAGCAGAGCCTTCAGAATATGTTAATGGCAACAGCTCCCAGCGTGGATCACATGCATCCTATTCATGTCCAGAATCCCTATCACTCTATTAGTGTCACAAGCTATTAAAAGGACATTTCAGAGATAGGCCCCTCCAAGTGGGACCAGGAAGAAGTAACCATGGCTATTTGATATAGTCATAGCAACACCGGAGCATCACCTTGGCAACACACCAGCCTTATTTACCGAGGTGCGTGTCAAAGCATATTAAAGTCATTTATATCTCAATGAGCTCTGATGCCATCTTCTAATCCTGCGAGCTTCCAAGCAGCCCTGTGACAGCTATGGAAAAGTAATCAAAGGCAGGGTTTGTGTCATATAGCATGCACCATGCTCACAAATAAAGGCATTTTCATTTCTGTCAGATTTCTGACCCATTCAAAACTAATAACTTGCACGTGACTGAAATAATAAAAGCATCGGCTAGAAACAACTGTGATGGAAAACCTTGAGGTGTAAATTAAATGCAGAAATTAAAGTAGATTATCACATGCCCCTGCCTATAAGTCAGAAAGGGAGAAATCAGATGTTCCTTGTGGCTGGAACACTGCAAAGTCTCACTGTTGTCAGAGAGTGAATTCGGAGCCCAAGCCAAGGGCAGCAAGCTGGCGATTCCTCTTGCCATCCGGGGCTGTCCACAGTACCACTGCCACCAAAGCTGAGCTCCCTGCAGGGCCTTGGCTGGCTCCTGGCAGGCAGAACAGACCTGATTTTGCAAGCCCTATTTCTCTTTTAGCCTTAAAGCTGAGGTTTCCACCAAGCAACCTTGTATTCCCTGCATGTACAGGCAGAGAGCACTCACCAAGTGATTCTGGGGGGGGATGACACGACACAAGGCTGTGGGGTTCCTGCTCTGCCTTTAGCTCTGCCACCAGGGCCCACTTCAGGAGGAGAAAAGAGCTGGGTGCTCACTGGGAACCTAATTGGATTGACTGCCCTGGAGGAGAGATTTGCCTCCACACATGCAGGACTGCAGCTGTTGTGGCAGGAGCAGGCAGCTTTGGTGGTAACACATTCCTGAAATACAGGGAAGTCAACATAGGGTTTCTCTTCCCTTAGAGTACCAAGGTGCAAACCCCTGAGATTTCCATCATTAAGCAGAAAGCAGCATTTCTAATTAAGCTAATCAACATGGACCAATTACTGGAGCCCAGACTGAGCGGCTACCCTGTGACTGTGAGAACTCTACATCCCCTACAAGAGCATGCACAGCTTTAAGCCCATAGGATCATGGCGTTTCAAGTCCTTATTTAAAAAGGAAACCAAACAGGGTCACTGTGGCACAGGACCCGGAGCAATGCACCAGTGAGCAGTTCTGCAGGGGCAAGCATAAGCCCAGAGAACATCAATAGTACAGGGAGCACTTGAATGCCAAGTGGGAGGCATCTCAGGGCTCCTCAAACAAGCCTTGACAGCACTTGGACACCAGCACCTTTGTTCCCCCAAGGCCACAGCTGCAGGGCCCATTGTCATTCATGGGCCTCCGCAGCAGATTAGGTGGCAAAGCAAAATGCATCTTAATAGCATCTTGTGTGGCAAAGACGCTTTAACAATTTAATGCAATTTCTTTACAAGCATGAGGGGCAACAGAAGCTTCTTAAACAGTCACTCAATTAGCTTTATCCCACTTCATCTGCGGGAGTTTCCTTGTGAGAAGTCACCTTGATGAATTTGTCTTTTTCTGACCTCTCTCTTTTCCCTTGTTAGTGATGCAAAGAAACTGGCAATGAGGAAGAGAAACAGCTTTCTTTGCAGTTTGCTCAATACCACAGGCCCCACTGGTGCAGCAGCATGGCTCTGGGAGCAAGGCATAGCCCCAAGCAAGGGGCTCTTTGCAAACAGAGCTTGAAAAAGAAGTCAAAAGACACTCATCCTCTCTGCCTGTATGGGATATTCTCCCCACTTTCCCCTGAAATCACATCTCCAAAGAGAGATTGTTTCCCATACCCTCCAATACCCCAGTGTTAGGATTCACGTGGCCAAAATTCAGACCTCCTGGAGGTGTGCAGTCCCCAGCTACCTGGCAAGGAGGGTTGGCAATGGGCAGAGCAGTTCCACGTGTGCTCTCCCCATACAGCTTTTCCTTCCTCTGGCTTTTGTTTACTCCTCTAATCTCTGCCTTTGTTCAGCCTGATGCTCAGAGAGAGGAGTGACTCATAACAACGCACGCACTCCAGAAACAGAGTGAGATCTTTCAACTGCTCCATCTCCATTATAGCATTTTAAAGGTGTGTTTTTTTTTTTTTTTTTTTTTTTAATGGATTGGATCATCTCAGGTACACTCAGCATAGCTTGCTGGCAAACCTCAGCAAGAGCTTATGAACATATGCAAGGGAGATCAGATTTCCAGCTCAGATGCTACTCAAGGCTCACAGAAACATCACCAGTAAGGAGATGAAGCAGTGTAGAGCTGTTCAAGGCTGCTATTGAGAGACAGCAGCATTGCGCTCATGCCTGTGACCCCACACAGTGCAGTCCTGGGGAGGAAGGTCAGCAGGGGCACTAAGGAGATGAAAACACCAAGAGACTCACCTGCTGTGGAAACCACTGCCCATGGGACAAATTCAGCTCTCACTTGGACAGGCACAGCCCCCCAAGGTGCACCTAGGGGTCCTTCACACCCTCCAGATCTGCTCCTGGTGCAGTGAGCCAAGGAGTCTGCCCCTAGCAGAAGGGGCTCCTAGCAGGGCACCAGGGTTTTTATCCAGGCTTCTTACGTGCTCCCCCAGCTGGACCTGATCTTGGCAAGATCTGGCTCACCTGTATCTCTAGCACTTGGCTTTATAGCCTTGGTTACTCTCTCCTGGGAGCTGTGATGTTCATTCTGCATTTGGAGGGAACTTTGCGAGCCCAAATTGAGGATGTTAGGCTGCTGCTACTGCCTTGAGTGCCTCTGTAACCAGCCAGGCATTAGCTGACAAGCAGAGCAGCTCGTCAGAGCAACAGCAGCAGTTCTGCACGCTGGGGAAGGGACACCTTTTTCTATTGGGCAGGTTATTAATTAATTAAGAAGAAACCAAGTGCTGTAATGTTGCACAGGGCATCTACAAGCACCAGGCTCTGCATCCCAACACAGGGAGCTGGAGAGCAGCTGGGGTGAGGGGAGTCAAAAACTTTTGCAGGGCGCAGCAGGCTTTGGGGGTGTCGGAGAATAACAGGACTCTGAGCTCATAATAACACAAGTACAAGCAAGGACTCCAGATCATTATTTATATCTTAACGAGGCCAAGTACCCATGCTTGGGAGTGAGATGGACCTCTTTATTTAGCTTTTTAACTGCCACAGATGATGCTATGGGGGAGCCTTTGGAGCAGCACATGCAGTATTACCTTAGCTCAGAAGTGGGGGTGGAAGTGGGGGCTGCAAACAATCACAGGCTGCTGTGTTGCAGTTGAAAGGAATGTTCCTTTTGTTGGGATGAACTCCCTAGCCAGACCTCTCAAATATTAAATATTAATAATTTTCCCACCACATGGGGCAGCGCTCACATAGGGGTTGGTGTCCACTCTGGTACAAGCTCGTGCTGTGAGCTCAGGAAAAGATGTAGGATTCATCCACCCTAGTCTGGACATTTTACATGACATTTTACATTTTACTGTGTTGTCTTGTAGTCAGTAAGCAAAAAAAAAAAAAAAAAAAAAAAAAAAAAAAAAAAGAATTGTGGGAACACAATGCACCCACCCTGTTTTTGACATCAGTCTCGGGCTGTGATGAGCCACTCTCTGGAGCTGCCTCTTTCTGCTGCCAAAAGCAGAGGGAGACCTGCTCAGATTTAGATGCTGAAAGTTATCTCACTCAAAACCCCACCCTTCACGTGGGAATATTATACCCCAATTTCCCCACCTGCATGTCCTCTCTCAGGCTCCGGTGCACAGACTTGCTCTCCCTCCCTCCCTCTGTGGGGATTTCATTTGTGTGTCTTCCTGAAAGTGAAATAAAAGGTCTCAGAGGCTGTAAATAGATGTTTTGCAAATACATTTCTTTTTTCTCTTTGTGTCTATGGAAAATAACATAATGCCAGGGAAGTTATTTACTTCTCGTAGCATGTCTGAAACCTTTCATGCATAAATATAAACAGCCTGCAGTGGAGTGGGGCTTCAGATTCACAAATCCCAGTGAAATACTTTTTCTATGAGTTCTCAGTGGGGTGAGGGAATTTACAAGTTATGTATTCTTACCTTGTTACTGAAGACTATTAGAGATTTAGTCTGGCTCATCCAGATCAGCTAAACAAATAGACTTTCCATTCCCAGAAATGCCATTTAATCAAACCACCGTGTGCTTTATGAAAGAAGCCGGGCAGGTCACCCCGAGCGGTGCACAAAGGCAAGGCACAGCCGTAAATAATTGAACGGGTGACAGAATTCAAGGAAGGGAGGAAGATTTGTCACTGATCTTTTGTTCAATTTATAGTCTCAACATTTCTTTTTCTGTTAGTCAAAACAAAAGCCTATGGAGATACAGAAACTGACACTCACACACTTATGAGAATACCCAGATACATAACGATTTTCTGGGAAAACTTCAGTTATGTTCTACCAACTCTTTATCTTCTCTACAAACAAAATCCACATAGGCCAGTTCTTTGTAAAAAGCATATTCTTTGGGAACAGATTTCAGATGTGCTATGTGTAATGGGGCTGCTTTGGATGTCTTCAGGCATTTATCCAATCCTTCTTCAAGGAAATTGATTGGTGTTTTAATACTTCAAACTTAATAGCTCTTTTCCATTATTTTTTCTTTTCTGGCTGTGTCCTTGATTTCTGTTCAGAGAAAATGTTCCCTCACAGCTCTGCTGTTTGATGATCCCCAGCGGGCCTTTATACTGCAGAGGAAGGCTCTGGAAATGGGGTGCTAAATGGCCATTTGGATTCCAAAAAGCTCTGTTTTGGAGCCTGGGTGCTTTGTGCCAGGTGCTGGGAGCAATGGGACAGAAATGTTCCCAGAGCCACTGCAGAGAGACAGCACAAGGATGGGGAGCAAGGAGAGAAAGGCTGTATTTCCTAAGGCGTTTGGGCTTTGTAGCACTGAGCTTGTAGGAATACCTGAGGTCTCCAGCCCTGAGCTTAGCCTGGATCCCTGTCCAATGCTAGGAGGTTCGAGGCAGCAAGACCTGCCAAGGAGAGGGGTCAAGATGAACAGACAAGGAGCAATACTGAGTCTCAGCAGAGACATTTCTGATATTTCCCCATGTGTTGGAACCCACAGAAAAACCCTTTTCCAGTGGCTGAGCAACACAACCCCCAGTACCAGGGAGTCCTTTCATGAGGTGGGGATATTTCTGGACAGAAACATGTGTGCAGATGCTGTAGAATGATGTGTCTGACTTTGTGAACATGTCTAGGTGCCCTCCAGGTGTGTGCACCCATGCTGTGGGGGGGACATACAGGGACACTTTTGGGACCTCAATCCCAGGCTCGCTCACAGACCCCTTCTGTCCCAGGGCTCATACTAATCCTTGGGAATAATCCCAGGGAGAGAATTTTCCATCTTCAGAGATGGCAAAGCACGGACAAAGCACGTGTTGCTTCACCAAGCAATGAAAACCTTTCTCCCTCACCTCCAGCATCCTTTGCTGGTGCTGTTCTCCCAGCTCAAATCACATTTTCTTATTGTGTTCCCGGATTGGGCTCAGTCTGGTGGTTCCATGCTCACTTTCTACAGCTGTCATACAGATTTGCAAGTGGCAGTGGGGTTCAGCATTGCCCACGAGGGGGTGGCAGGGGGAAAAATGACCCCTTCCCAAGGGCTTTAGGGTGCAGCAGCAGGCGATGGAGAGTGCATGTAGCTCCCCAAGCCTTTGAGGTGCAAGGCTGGACTGTGCACCCCATGTCCACGATGTTCAGCCACAAGAGGGAGATCGAGGCTACTGAAAGCACCCCGGAGGCTCCTGAGGTTTGGATGGGAGCGGGACCCCGTCTGCAGCACCCCTCTGGCACCCCGCAGCACCCCTGCTCCAGGCGTCCTCCCCGTCCCCCTGCAGGTGGGAGCAGCAGGACTTGCTTGTGGGATCTGATGAAGGTTAGAGATGAATTCTCCACTCCCTGTGACAGAATTGTGTTTACCTCAACCTGGGAATAAAGTAACACGGAATATATATTTTATATATATATAGTTTTTGTTTCTTTCTTTTTCTTTTCTTTTCTTTTTTTTTTGAGAACTTTATATTAATGAGGTTAATTTTGCAGCAAAGACAGCAATAAATAATAAATGAGATTTAAGTGGACTTGTCTCTCTGAAAAGAAAACACACAGAAACTTTTATTTTTCCTTGTTAACAATGTAAATGGAAACAGGCTGGGTACAATTGACCCTTCTCTATATTACATGTAATAATTACTTAATTATCATGGGTAAAAATATCCCATTATCCACACGCCCTAATGAGCCTTGGCAATACTGCAGGGATCTGTATTTGTAAAGAAGAAGAATTACAGCCTGGAGCCACATTTGATAAGGCCAAATTCACACAAGGAACAGTGCGCGGAATAGCCAGCCCCAGTAATGTCAATGAAACAATTTGTGTGAGGCAAGTGGTGACACAACAAGCCTCTTAGAGGCAACGGTTAATTAACTGACAAAATTACGTACTTAAAAACCTAATTTCCTCCATTTCTACCTGCTGCCTGGCTCTGGCAAGCACCTGTTTGTGTCGCTGCACTCCCTTTGATTTTGACCCCAAACTACTTCCCTGAGGCTCCGATTTCCATTGCGGAGGGGTTTGTCTGAGCAGGATCCCTCTGCTAGAGTTTGGGGTCGATTAAATGCACTTTTACTCCTTTCTGGGTGAAAATGTTCGTGCCCGGACAGTGAGTTTCTGTCCTCAGCCCAGTCACCAGCAGAGGGGGAAGGAGCAGCAGAGAAAAGGGGAGTCACCTACAGGTCTGATCCTAAGCACCATGGTGAACAGAGGGCAGACAAGTTCAAACCTCACCCCAAAACACAGCTCTGCTGGTGCCCAGGAGACAGAGAGAGGAGGTGGCCTGGAGGATGGGGCCATGAGCCACAGGGCCATGGGGACAGCAGCCCCTCATCCCCTCTGCAGCCCCCCTGCACGGTGGCACCTGAGATTGTCACCATCAGGAGAGGCTCAGGGCTGAGATCCATCACGGGGGGCTCAGAGCTCTTCCATTAGGCAGATTTTAAACCGGCTTTTACATTAATGAGATTTTCAGAAGTGGGGTGCCCGTGCAGGCTGGCTGTGGCTGCAGGAGGAGGTTCGGTCCCTACCGAAGACAGGTGGGATAGGGGGTTTGGGTGGGATGCGGGGCCCACCTGTCCCCACGACATGGTTTTTACCTCCCTCTCCTCTTCTCTAGCAACACCCAGCTTTGATTAGATGCCTAATTTGTACACGTGGAGCAGGAGGTTTCTGTCTTCAGATAATGCGCTCTATTTCCCTGAAGATTCAGAGCAATTTACAAAGTGAGGTGCTCGAAACTTTCAGAAGCTGGATGAGATATTTTTTTTTTAGGAGGAAGAAAGAGATGAATTTCTGCATTTCAAGGAAAGGGGTAGGTTTTCTCTCCCTCCTTTTTCAATCAACTCTTTATAGAATTGCTCTGTGAGAAAAAAAAATATTACATATCAGCTTTATTTGATCATAATTGAATATCCATCAACCTATCCACCTATCTAGCTATCTTTGTACAGTGTTGGGCACACCAATCTCTGATACAACAGTAGGCCTGTTCAAATTTAAAATTAAATTGTTATTGTCATTGTTAATGGATGTTCATATGCTACAATGCTGAAGCTATAGAAGAAAATTGATAGTTTATCTAGATAGATCATCTGACCCATACGGATAACATTCAGAGCTGCCAATGAAGGCACAAATTTTCCTGCATGTCATTCTCCGCAGGAGTAGAGCCGTGCTGTCTCTGCAATCAAGGTCTTTCCCATCTCAGGGATATATACAAGGCACCGTATAATGTATTTTTCTCCTCCTCCCATCAAAACTATGTTCACGCTGTACACATCAGCCTCTAAAATTGCATTGGAGCACTGCTCAGCTGCAGAAGAGCTATTGTCATCTCACTGCTGTATTTATTTAGCTGTGTTGTGTCTGCTGGAGAAAGCATAGGCAATTTAAAAAATTGGGCACCTGTTGGCCAGACAGCTGGGGATGGATGAGGAGCTGAGGACCAGGCAGATTCTGTAGTGGCTGGTAGGTTAATTTTCCTTCCCTTCATTTAGATTCACACCCTTTGCCTTTCTGCTTTCAATATATTCAGAAACTAGAAGGGAAAATTGCTCCCGTGGTGTTTGCTGTTGCACAGTCAAGCACTGGATTCCTCCAGAAAAAAAAAAAAAAAAAAAAAGAAAAAAAAAAAAAGCTTTCTTAGCTCCAAGTGCAACACACATTTAGAAAAGGTTAACAATTAAAAGAAAATAGTGCCAGGAAAAACACATCACTGTGAGCTTGCCTACAAAACAAGAAGAGTGGCAAAACCCCCCCATGTGCTGGACACGACGACCTGCTCATGTCCCATGGCCAGCATCTCCCTGCCAGGGTCCTGAGCGCGTTTCCACTGGGGACAGCTCTGATCTGCTCTGCTCTGATCCCAGGAGCCTGGGGGAACCACGAGGGGATGGGGATGCTGGGCCTGGAGCCCTTCCTATCAGGTCATCAGCAGCTCTGAAATTTTTAATTCAGGTGGAAAAACCTGGATTTATGAACCATTATAATTGCACTTAGAGCCCCTCTGTGAGATCTGAGCATCTCTGTATGAGGTAAGGCGTAGGCTCTAACTCATCCCCTGGAGGCTTCCAGGCTTGACAGTGTGAGCAGGTCGAGACCCGCTGTGCTCATGCGATGGTGTCTTGGTCTCCTGGCTTCTCAGGCGGGTGTTTTACCCACTTGAACACAAACTGCAGGAATTAAATGGCTCTTGACTGGCTCTCCACCTGCTGCACAAAAAGGGCCATGAATTCTAAAGAAAGGGAGGAGGGGAGTTTATTAAAAGGAGCATTTGCTTTCATCCCAGAGGGGGCCGGAGCAGGAATTCAGTGAAACGAGGCATGGGGGAAAAGTGCTCAGTCCCTGCAGAAGTGCCCTGTCCCTGTCCCTGCCCTCCTGGGCAGCACCCACACTTCTGGGGCTGGGGTTTGGCAGGAGGCAGGTTTAGTTAGTTGCTGTTCCCCAGCACATCTGATACTATCTCCAAATCTTTCAGAGCTCCAAATCACTCAGCAGTTTTACAAATGATCCCAGAGAGCGAAGTCAAGGGGATATCAGGTAGGCAGGACTTTGCCTGCAGGCAAGCATATCTTAATATGCTGCATTAACATTTAACAACCAAAGTCATTCATACCAATGGCAGCGGTAATTACACTGCACTTGACACTGCCCCAAGGTGGTGTCTAGAAATTATATAAACTAACAGATCTGAATGACACACGAGGGGTTTCCCACACCCCCCACTTATCCTTAAAATCCCTGTGATGTTGGTGTTTCCCCTTTGCTTGGTCAGGCCCCAAGGGCTCATCAACCCATCAACCAAATGTATTGCTGTGTTGTGTCTGTGCAAATAACCGGATTAGCACAGCTTTTTTATTTTATTTTAACCCTTGTTAGCTTTTCGCTGCCTTTGAGGGCAAATAAGCACAGCAGGAGCTGCCTGAAGCTCTCAGTCTTCCTGGGAGCGTTGCATTTGCAGGCTGTAATGCCACGTTTATTATTTCCATCGCAGCACAAGCTGCAGGTCCTCTGCTGCACATGGAGGTGAAGGCACCTGCCTAAAGCTGCAAATAACCCTGGCAGTACTTGGAGTTCACCCCAAATTTCTTGATTTCAAATTCAGCCTCTCTCGATAGCGCTCGTGCACAGTACGGGCTGCATCTGCTGTAGGGGAAAGCCAGAATATTGTCCTCCCTGGTTCAGGCAGACTTCAACCCCACAAACCAAATATTTCTGCACTGTGTGTTACATAATCTGCAAAGGCAAAAGCCTTATTAAAAAATAAAAAGAAAGAAAGAAAGAAAGAAAGAAAGAAAGAAAGAAAGAAAGAAAGAAAGAAAGAAAGAAAGAAAGAAAATCAAGACGTCTTTCACCCCCTGCTGAGTCCTTTCTACACTTTCCCTCTCCCATTCCTTGTATCAAATGCTGTAATAGATAACTGGCTTGTTAGTGTTTTAAGAAGGTTTTCCCATGAATATCACGTAACCTTGAACTGGGTAATGGAGACAGCTATGCTTTTGCTTGGCTGTGTTACAGAGAGGCTTGCTGGGCAGGGAGGTGGTGCGGGGAGTTACAGAACTGGCAGATTCCTGCCGTGGTGGGGACACTTCCCCAGGTCAGCTGCAGTTCTCCTCACCCCAGCCCTTCCTCACTGCCATGCCCCGAGCCCTGAGTGGGGAAAAACTGCTGTCAGGGTGGCTATCAGCACAGCCATACATCTGTACTGAAGGGAAGCTTGGAAGACATGAAAACATCATAAAACTGCTTATGGCAAATTGCTCATGCCTTTACCCACCTTTGGACATTTGGGCTGAAATGGAGCATTTAGGGAGCTTTAGAGAAGTGGTTCAGATGTGGCCTGGCATGTCTACGCTACCCAGGCTGGGTGCCAGGAACCCACCGGCTTCCACATCTCAGTGTCAGACTCTGTGTCCATCAGAGGACAAAAAACATCCGTATCTACCTCTCAGTGACATCGGAGCTGCTCACCCCTGCTCCTTTCCCTATTCATGGGACAGAAACCAGCTCTTCCAGAAGACGCCTGGGCAGGCACCATCAGCACAACAGTTTGCTAACCCCAAGGGACACAGCCTGTGCTCATCTCTCTAATTGCAGTGTGCAGGTGAAACCCTCTTCCACCCTCCCCAAGAGCCCCCATCCATCCCATCCACTCAGAGAGCCCCTGGTGCATGCTGCCCCATAAACTTAAGATTTCAGGGAAGGCCGTAGCAGTTAAACAGCCTCCAACCTCTCTGTGCCCCTGTTCTCGAGTGAAAAACAAGATAGAAGCAAGAATAATGGGCAACAGTCTCTTCTTGGAGGCTTTGTGCCAGGTCTGATCCTGGGTCTCAGCTGAGGCTGCTCAAAGCATCCTCACAGCTCAGAGAAATCAAATATCCGCACCAGATCTGTGTGCTCATCTGAATTGAGCTTTGTTTTCAGGGAAGAAATCAAGGTTGAGTAACGTTGGTGAGCTGTGAAAAAACAATAACTAGAATGTGCTGCTCTCAGGGGGATGGAATTTACACAGAAATAAAGGAAATATAAAAAAAAACGAGGTGTGTTTAGCAGGTTTGTTTCACATAGGTGAGAAATCATTGCGAGGTGAGCAAAAACTGCAGAGCAGCACACAGAAGCTCCCATCCATTCCCACTGATAGTGCACCTTTGCTTCCAGGGTCTAAATCGCTTCATAAATGACTAAAATTGTATTTTGGTCTAAAACTTTATGTTCTGCAAATTACAGACATCCAACCTTTCTTAAACATATTAAGGGAATTTCCCGAGGCAGCAGTTGCAGGCTGTAAATCCGCATGAACCATATTCGGAAGATCTTTTTTCTTTTCTTTTCCTTTTCTTTCCTTTTCCTTTTCCTTTTCCTTTCCTTTTCTTTTTCTTTTCTCTCTCTCTTTTCTTTTTTTTCTTTTTTTTTTTTTTTTTTTTTTTTTTTTCTTTTCTCCTCTCCCCACAAAACTGTATTACAGGCTACCTCCTCAAGAACCTGAAGTCATCAGCAGTTCCCTGAAGCCATCTTTCAGGCTTCTCAAAAAGTCAGCTTTCTTGCTGGTCTTTGGGAAGAGAGGGGTCTTTCCCAGCTCTACACCTTGTGCTCTTGGGGAGTGTGATGACAGTGTCTGGGACAGAAAATCTGACACGGGGACGGTGCTGCCATTGGCATTAATTAGGCAACCCAGGAAGAGGGGTCTCCTGTTTTCTGTTTGCTTTTTAACCAAAGCTATGTGGGTTGTCACGGGCAGGGGGAAGTGAGGGTAGATGCTTTTCTAATGTATGTTCATAAGCAATTTGGAGGACTTTGAAACATGACTCTCCGTGGCAAGTGAGTGGCTTGTTGATTAACAGCTGAGAGTGGAGCAGCAAACCTCCAAAGATCTCCTGTCAGGTCTGACTTGCCGAGCAAAAGTATTAAAATACAGATGTAATTCAATTGTGCCTGGATTGCCATTGTCTGGACCTTTGTGCCATCACTTCTATTGCAGCAAAGTGGATGGGAAAATGTCACCGACCAGATTTGTGGGGATGCTGCGCTGCCTCTTTACCCTGACACATAAATAACTGCATGAGGTGCTGGACAATGGAAAAATCAGAGCTGCTCAGGGCAAATTGTTCTCGAAAAGGGGACCAGGCCTGGCTGCAGCGTGGTTGCCCCCCAGCAATGGTCACCTTGGAGAGCCCTTGTGCCTGCCCACGTATGGCACAGGCAGGGGCGGCAGGCCCTCACTGCCTGCCAAAGCACTCAAGCCCTCGAATGGATTTGTTTCAAACAAAAAACCTCGGCAGTGGATCAGGCCCTGGGTTCTTGGTAACGCAGTTCTTGGTTCTCCATAAACTCACACGAACCCTGCAGAAAGCCGCCTTCACGCGCATGCGCACAGAGAACACGTCGCTAACATCAGTTTGGTTTTTAGGAGCAATAAATCATGCAAAAGCGAAATATGGCTAAGTGAAGAATTAAGGCTGATGAACTCTCACAGAGTGACAGCTAGACATCTAATCACTTCCAATAGTGCAAAAACACAGAGCTCAGAGAGACACGGTGCACTGGAAAATGAAGTAGAATCACTAAAGCCTCCCAAAACATAAATCACAACAGAATTTATTAATCACACAAAATACAAACAGCCATAAATCTGCCACAAACAAGCAGAGCAGGCCGTTCGGAAGAGTGGGGAAAAATAAAGTGGAGGGAAATGAAAAAAGATGAAGTAGAAATCAGAAGAATGGGAAGCCAATGACAGGGGAACAATTCTTGAGCTTAACATTTCACAGGAGAGAGATTCGAGCCTTTCCTTCTGCTGCTGTTAATGCAGGATTTGTGTGAATGCCCTCTCATTCACAGCAGCTCCTTGTGGCTTGGGCCACCTCTTAACGGACCGGGATGTATACAGCTCCCAGGGAGCCTGGCCCAGTGCTGGCAGAAGCTGGTGTGGAGCTGGACACAGGACTGCTCACCCTGGGCTCCAATTTTTTCCCCTGAATTGGGATAACACCTCCATTCTCACTGGTGTGAGCTCCAGGGCTGCAGGGAGGCTGCACGGAGCTCAGCATCCCTGCAGGCACAGCCTCAGGTGTCTTTGTTGCCTTTATTGCAATAATGCTGGTTACAGGGGGGATAAGTGAGCCTTAAGCTATGCAAAAGGCTGTAATTTTGACCAAGACTGCTCTTGGCAGGAGGTGATTTTTAAGTAAACTGTTGGTTCGTGGAAAAGCTTCATTTCTTCTGTTCTAAAATTCTTGAGAACTTGAAAAGAATTCAGGAAATGGGTTTGGAAGGAGAAACACTAGGGTGGGGGCATGAGGGGAGTGTTAAAGAGCCAGAGGGTGCAGAGCCCTCCTCCTCATCCCTCCAGTGCTGGGGGACGTGAGCCCCCCTCCCTCCACATGAGACACCCGTGGCTGTCCAACAAGGCGAATGCTCACAGGCTGTCCTGCTGATGTTCACTTTGGATGCATGATTAAACATTCCCAGGAGCATGGGCATGACCTCTTCACACCCTGACTTTAGGGAGTAAAATCTACCTCCCCCTCTAGCAAAGATTCTGGGTTTGGGGTCTCTGCTTCTGGCAGAAAAGTGTCCTTCTGCTCATCTCACACCACCTTTCCAGGGGATGATGCTCCATGTGGTATTTCCCCTACCCATGTTCACTTTTTCTTTTAGGAATGCAAGTGGCTTTGAGCTATAAACTAACATTATGATATTTTGCAAGTCATGCCCCATAAAACACTTTCTGCATTTTTGCGGGTCATGTTCAGTCATCCTTTGTTTTACTGTGACCACAACTCTTCCTTTTAGGACAATTGCATCACGTCTCTTGCCTCCCAGGGTGGGCATCATTGCCTTTAATCTCCGGGGCATCCTGCTGTAAATCTTCCCCAGGCTCTGGGCTGCAGTGAAACAAAGAGACTAACTCTGCAAATTGCCTGAAAGGGCTCTTTGTTCTCTTTGTCATATGGGGTTGCAGCACAACTTTCCAGACCACAAGCAACTGCTTCAAGTTTTACTTTTCTTAATTATTATCATTTAGTAATTTTTAGTAATTTCCAGCTACTTGCAGCCATTATTTGGAGTGTGAAAAGTTTTAAAGCAGACCATGAACATTTTCACCAGGAGTCCTAAAATGAATTGGCCACAGTGAGCTCTGGCCTAGTCGTGCTAATTTTTCATAATCTCGGATTACCAGGAGATCTGCAGGAAGTAGAATGAACGCCAGTGGCCTGTGGGTGTTCAGAAAGTGTCTGTATAATTCGTCAGCTTTCTGCTTTGTTAACTTCGGGCGAGTCCCTGCAAACTGAATGAGAGAGCCCTGAAGGACTCAGCAGAGAACAAAAAGATGAGGGTGTGATTAACACCAGTCAATAAGTTTTGCTGTTTTCTTCTTCTCCTTTATTTTGCAAAGAAATAGGTCTCATAAAAAAAGAATTGATTTCTGCTAAGTGTTGGGTGTCCAGTTGCACAACATTTTGGTGTATTTATAAGGAACCCGGTGCCAGATTAGCAGAGTACATGTTAAATGAGCCTGGGTTCACTGACAGCTCTCAGAAAGCAGTTAGCAGCGGGGAGGCATTGCTGAGCAGGGATGTTACTTGTGGGTTCTGCCAAGAACACTTCCAGGCCAAGCTATTCAATATTTTTAGTAATGATCTGGAAGAAAATTACCTCCGACAATTACAGACGCCGCAACAATTGGCAAAGCAATTAATACCAGTGAAGACTGTGCAGTCAGAATAACCTGATTTCATTAATAATTCGGATCCATTCAAACAATCTGAATACCAACCAACTCCTGGTCATTTGTCGAAGGAAAACCAAACCGCAAACTGTCTGTGGATGCTCGGCTTCCCCCAGGGCATGGGGCTGAGTCCCTCTGATGGGCATCTGGGCAGGAGCATGTTGAGAAATGGGCTTACGTGATGCTGAGAAATATTATAAGGGGAATTAACGAGTGGGAGTTCAGGGCTGACTTTCAAAACTGCTCAGGGCTGGAAGAAAGCCTTCAGTTTTGGTGTTGACATTTCAGAAAGGTTATTAAAAATAAGGGAGTGGGGGTTTCCAAAAGGATTTCCAAATACTGTCAGAAATGTCTCCCAGAGACACAGTGTTCGGCCCTTTTAGCTCATCCAAGAAAGATCAAGAGGTAACTTGATTATACAGTGTAAGAACCATCACAGGGGAAAAATACCGAGTACTAAAGGGCTCTTTAATCTGCAGGGAATGCAGAGCCCTAATGGCTGCAAGTGAGAGGCAGACACATGTAAATGAGTGAGGCGGCTGGCTTCTGTAATGATGGGGCTGATTAGCCACCGAGACAAATTGTGGTCATTTTCAGAGAACATTGTGTCAGCATTCACAGCACCTCCTGCCTTTGTGAAATATCATTCCTGCTTGCTGCAGCCCTTAGAAATTGGTCTGTTTGCTTTGCAACAGACCGTGAGCTGGCAGGCTTCGTCTGGGGCAGTGGAGCATCCCGTAGCTCTCTTTGCTGGAGGGGACTGTAAGTGGGGATTGGTGGTGATTCCTGCCCCAAAAAGGAGGTTTGGTACCAAAATCTCCCGCTGTGCACTGGGCAGGGCAGCAGGGCTCCCCCCAAGCCCAGGCATGGCTCCGATCAGGCCGTTCCAGGCAGACAGGGCATCCTCAGCTCATCCCTTTCACCGTATTTAACTGTGCCCTAAATACCAGCCACGTTTCTCAGTAACTCTGAGGAGAGACCAATCTTCTAAGATTTAAGGTCAGATTTGTAGGAACAAGATTGGAAGCAAAAGGTGAGAAGTAAAACAAATACAAAACACAAGCCAAGCTGAGGTTTAACAAGCATATACCTCCCCTGACATGTCTCCGATCTCCGAGCTGGCGATAAGCGTTCCCAGCAACAATCCATCTTCGAGGTGTTATCCTCATCTCCAAATACTTTTCCCCACCACCAAGCCCCAGCTACATTTCCTTGGAGGTTTGCTCCATATATGAAGGTAACAGTCCTTGATCGCCCTACGTGGAGCCAGGCCTCCTGGGTTCTTGAAGGATGTCTCATCAACAACTCGAATGCCGGTGATGGCCCTTCTTGGATGGAGCAATAGGTGTTTTAAAAAGCAATTCCCACTTTGCTCCAAGCTGGCTTACTGGCGTGACTGCCACCCACCCGGCTTGTTTTACCACAGGCTGCTGAGTTGCTCACACTAAATATTATATGAGACATCAGGTACACAGACGTCTCGAAAGTGCCTTTTGGCTCATTCCCAGCTTCTTATACAGACCACACACCACACGCAGAAATACAGATGGCAGCGTGGTAGTGAGTGGTTTCCCCACCTCTTGCCCACATCAGGAGCACAATAGCACAGTGTCCTGGCACGGAACGAAAGTCTCCGCTGGGAAATGCTGCCAGGACCTCCCATGGAGGGACCAGACCCGTCTTTCTCCCCCAGACAAGCAGCCTCTTTGCAGGCACCTGTGGGGCACTGTGATTCTCCCAGTTTCCTCTCATCCAGCCACGCTGCCAAGAGAGGACGTGGGAGCAGTGGGGCAGGTCTCAGCCCTTCCAAACCCTGCAAGACGTCAGGGAAGGGAAAAGCTTTCTGAGAAGGAGATGAGAGAGGAGAAGAGGCTTGGGATGGGGTGATGTGTTGAGGGAAGGTTTTCCTTTCCAACCTGTGGATGCTGGAAGAGGGCGGCATTGTAGGAAGACGATTCACCTTGCTGCCCTTGAACCTCTGGTCTCATGGACCAGGAGCCCCCTGCACACAGATGATCATTCCTCTCCTACCAGGAATCATAAAAAGGGAGCTGGAAGGAGTAGAGGGAGGTTTGAACCGCAGAAAGCACATTTTCTGTGAGCTCTGCCTGTGTGCATTTTATTTGATTTAAGAAATTAAGCATTACAGCAGAGACCACCATCATTCTCTGCAAAACACCTGTTTTTTTTTTTTTTTTTTCCTCTTTTGCAATTACTCCATCTGCCAACGTAAACAATAAATTCTGTCAGACCTCTTTTTAGTGCATTGTATACATCTCTGGCTGGTGCTTAAGGCAGGATGCTCTTCCTTCATTTTAGCAAAGACTTTGATTAAGAAATGTTCAAGGGGGAAAGAAACAACACTTACTTTAATAGGGCAAGGGTGGGAGAGGGTGATCAAGTACAATGAAAGAGGAAACCTTGTCACTGTGTCATGTTTAATTTGGTTCCTTGCCAGGTTGCTAAATTCAATTCAGATGCATGATCACACCTTAATAAATTCAATGGGGAAATTAAAATTTAACTATCTGCTCATGAAATGTTCATGCTGTTGGTAGTGTTTAATGACTAAAGACAGGATATGTTGAGTCAAAAAAAAAGGGAGATACCAGTCTGTTTTGCTATCAGGTCACTCTATAAAATTTATTCAATCCTCTGGGTTTCATATTGAAAAAGTAAATATGGGTTTAAGCAGAAAATGGATTCCTAGGAGCTTTTGGGACAGGAGTTTCCTTCAGGTATGCGAGAGGGGAGGGACATGAGCTCAGGACCTCCAGGAACTCCAGAAGAGTCCAGAGGCTGGAGCAGAGACCTGCAGTATGGGAGGCTTGGCTTCTGCACCCGTCCCATCCCCAGGGAATGGCAAAAAACTCATGTTGACTCTGGATCGGACACAGGTCCTTGAGTAAACCCTTGCCATTTCCCTGCAGCTGTAAATACACAGCTCCATACATAACAACCTGCACCAGGGAGAGCAGCATCTGGGTACTGCAGGGATGAACACACCTGGAGGAAGGAGGACCAGGCAAGTGTCACAGCCAGAGGGGATTTGCAGATGCTTTACACCAGCAAAGCATCCAGTCTTGAGCTGCTCTGTGGGATCTGAGATGGATAAAAACTGCAGGTATCCCTACAGGACCCTCCCCATCCCCTCAGATCCAGGCTCAGATCTGCACACGGAGCCTCTGCTGCCAACAGGGAGCTTAAATCAGCTGCGGAGCTCACGGGGCAATAACAGCAAGCTCTAAACTACTGTCCCACTCAAGAATTCAGGGTAGAAGGAGATGGTTTAGCAGTGCAGCTAAATTAAAAACATCAGCGCTGGAGTTGCTTGTGCTCCATATTGTTTGCAAAGTTATACAAAAACTGCTCTCCTGATCACTGCACACTCCATAAAACCCGGAGTGGGAGGCCTGGTGTGCTGCTAAACCCAGGAAAAGAGCAATCTCACTGCAGATGTCTGATAAAAGAGGCATAAAAGGCAAGAAGGAAAAGGTCAAATAAAAATGGCTGTGGAGGAGGCTGTAATAGCAACCCATCCCGCCCCCCCCCCCCCAGGGATCCCAGGGGAAGGTGCAGGAGATTCAGAAACCTGTTTGACCTCATCAATAAGAGCTGGAAATACCAGAAATATCTCAAAAATTTTATTCATTTCTTCAGAGATGAGAAATAAGCACTTTATTTTTTGGAAGGGAAACTGCGAGGAACCTTTGCATTGGTCTGCCTGACACTCACAATTATAAATGTTTCCTGCAGCCTTGGGAGAAACTTTAACCTCTCCATCCTTGCAGGATGCTTTCAAGTGCTGCAGAGGACCTCCTGCCTTGATAGGAATGTCCCCCGTCTCTTTTCAGCTTGTAGTAGGAGTTACTTGAGGTGAAAACCTGGAGCATCTCTTAATTTTATTCATTTGGAAAAGTTTTGGAGGCAGAATGAAGGTTGGAGGGATAGCTATAAAACTTGACAGTGCTTTGACTTTGTAGTCTAAATAGCTTTCTTTTAATCAAGTAGCATTTTTTTTTTAATGGAATATTCATTGCTATTAGATAACCCAGCCAAGCCTGAAACCCCTTGTGCTAAGTATAGTACACACGTAAGTGACTGTCCCTGCCTCCAAAAACCTCCAGTCGGGGTAAACAAGGCCAAGGATGGTCAGGGAATGGCAAAGAAGATCAGCCAAGGTTGCAGGGCAGTCTGGCAACCCAGCCCCGTGCTGAGGATGAGCACAATGAGAGGGCAAGGTGATGCAGAAGCAGATTCATTGGGTTTAGAGTCGTCCCCCACAGCACCGAAGCTCCAGGATGAGATGAGCAAGCTGAAGGTCTCAGTGGGATTTCTGGTGCTTTAATGTTCCCTGTGAGTGCCTCATTTGCAGTTTTTCCAATTTAACCTTCCTGGTCCTGGAGCTCCTTACAGACCAGAGAACCAGGCTTGCTGGGATCCCATACAAGAGCACAACCACAGCAAGGCTCCGACTTTATTTTTTTGTTGTTTTTGGCGTAATGCCCAGCACGCCACACCGTGACCATCAGGGGTGTGCAAGGCTGTCGTGCTTTCAGCTGGGGATGGGGCGGCTGGGCCACAGTCAAGGAGGCGGACAATGCAGAGCCCCTTTCTGTGCAAGAAATGCAAACCCGAGGCAGCAGAGCAGCATCTCTTCTGCTCCATCACCCTATATTTGTGGTGATTCACTGGTCAGATTGTGATCAATAACTGTGGTCTAATGTAGGAAAAAAGACCATTGTTTAGGGTAGGAGAGCTCAGCTCTCTCCAGGGAAACTCCCTACAGACATTAGAAGATGCTCAGCCCCACCAAACCCCCATGTACAGCCCACCTCCTGATTAGCACAACGAGGCAATCTGTCAGCCTAAATAACACCAATGGGACTTGGGAGAGCTCCTCACCTGATAGGCAGAGGCAGGAAAGGTGAGGGTGAGCTTGGGCTGGCATGCAGGGAGCAGCTGTGAGCGGGGCAGCAGGACACAGCCTCATCCCATGGGACCATTGGCTCCCCAGCACCCAGCCCACCCAGCCCACCCACCCAGCCCTTCCCTTCCCAGCTTACTGCCTGCTGAAATGCAAAACAATTCAAATGAGGCTATAAAGATGTTAATTACGCTGAAGGAATTAACTGCTCATTAACTTAAACTTCCTGCTCGATTATTTTCATTACTGTCCCTCCTTTTAGGAGGAAAGGACACGTACCTGCCCCGGCGCTCCCTATCCGTCTTCTTCCCACGGCCTCCCCATCGAGGCTGCTCGGCCCTCCTCGCCTCCTGCACATCTGGAGGCAGCGATGCACGTCTGGGCATGCTACGGCCAGGGCCACAGCAGGCAGGGCATGGGGCAGCAAGCTGCCTGGCTCTGCTCCCTCGATGACTGGGATCGAATTGGATGGTGTTCCCTGTGCCTCAATTTCCCCACCTGCATTATAATGAAGAGCTCGGAAAATCCACTCATGGAAAAAGCAGTAATGAAAGCCCAGGAGGATGTTAATGTTGAAACAAGATCTGGCAGTATGTTAGGAAATGTATTGTGAAGAGTCATTTTTTGACAGCCAGGGAAACAGCCGAGCGATTTAACGCCGATAGTCATTGCCATCCCTCGTTTTTGTCCACAGATATGCCTGGACTGATATTCCAAGTCATTCCTCACGTTGGCAACTTTCATCTCTTTCCACTCAAGCAAGCCCTATAAACTGCCTGTATTAAAACAATTAAATTACGTGCGTGGCGTTTACACAACTACTGGCACCTTCATTAACGGCAGCACTTAGGGATGTGAGCGGTGTCTGCATCTGCTCTGCAATCCATCAGGGAGAAGAATCGAATTTGCCAGCCAGTTTGGTTAAAATATTTAAATGAGAGGTTCCTACACTTCAAGACAGAGGAAATACTGCCAAGGAATGTATCTGAAAAATCAGAGCTCATCGTGACACCTCTCAGAGGGCCATTTAGCCGGCTCTGCATACGGGTGGTGCTCACTGCTGCTCAGCCCCAGCAGCCTGGTACTGAGCTCAGTGCCACAGGGAAGGCAGAGCTGCCTCCCCCGGTCTGTTTTGAGTCTCTCTTCTGCTAACAGCCTCCCAAATATCCTCGAATCCTATGTTGGCATAGACAACCCACACCAAATTTCCCTTTGTACCCAAATTCTGTCGCAGGGGTGAGATGATTCTCCTTGAGTATGGCTTGTGGAGCAGGCACTAGGGTGAATCCCCTGGCCCTGGGAAGCACATCCCACCCACTTCTTCATCCCGTGATGCTTTTATTTTATCCCCTTATTATTTGTACAGGTGAAGCCATGCAGTGCAGAGGAGTGCAAAACTGGCCAAAGCCACGCTTTGCCTGCCTGTGTGCTCTTGTTTGCTCTGGTTCTCCATGCGACAGCAAAATCATGGTTGTGGCACAACAGGGAGATGCATGGAAGGCAAATGAATAGCCAGAGGTGGGGCACATCCCTCCATGTGGATGGGTGGCTGTGGAGATTGGTGCCCAGAAACCTCGGTGTTCCCAGGGGGCACGGTGTGGTGCTGAAGCCACTGTCCCAGCATGGGAGGTGGTGCTGGAGGAGCCTGCAGGAGGCTGCTTCCTGAGCCTGAGATGAGCTGCCAGGAGAGGCTGGGAGCTGGGAAAAAGCAAACAGCCCTAGGAGGAAGAGACTTAACAGAAAGAGCCTGCGGTTTGTCGAAGGCAAGGTTGAACAGCAGTACCTTGTGTTCTGTAATTACCAACAGAGGGAAAAGGTAACCGGTACTGGGGGAGGCTTTCATCCAGCAGACAAAAGCCTGATGAATCCAATGGCTGGAGGCTTAAGTTAGCAAGATTGAAATGTAGAATGCAAATATCTAAGACTGAAGATAATTAACAAGCTCCCCAATGACTGCTGTGCTGGGCGGATGGCAGGCAGAGCGGGCGAGCTGCCCACGCTGCGGCTTGTTGCATTTCCCCACTTAGCGCCGCATGGCACGAAGGCAGCAAGGCAGGGCGAGCTCCGTGCACAGGTAGAGCAAACATGGCATGTACCTGGAGTGTCCAAAGCCCTGGGAAGCTGAGCTGGGTTTTTTCTGGATGCAGGAGGATGAAAGAAGGTCCTCAGCACCTCCCTGCTCTCAGCACTTCCCTGGGTAGCACCCACCCAGGTCACAAAGACAACTAAAGACACCGAGAGCTCCCCCAGCCATGTCACACATGGGGATTACAACAAGTCGTCTGTCACTGATGCCTTCACTCTTAATGGGTTGTGCTGGGCCATGGCATGTGTCACACTGATGTGATACAGGGCTTAAAATGCCTGCTGTGATGACTTTCCTTCAGCTCCTGTGTTGTAGGGACTACAGATCTGTATGAGGAATATCGTGCCTGATTAATTTTATGAACTGCAGTGGGTCAAGGTTGATTTCTTTTCCAAATAAAATACCAGTTTAAGAGTAACTCCATGTGCTTGCTAGCTTAGGGACATGGGGTGCCATTTTATTGGCTTGTGTAGATTGCTTGCTGGCTGTTTTTATTCTTTAATAAAACCTTTTGGCAGAGCTGTGGCTTCTTGTTGCCTTACAATTAGGGAGAGAACAACCAGTGCTCAACTCTGACACAGAGGTTTATGAAACCAGCAGAGAGATGCAGGGAGACCTCTAAGAACAATGAAGGCAGAACTGCTGGCTGCTAAGGAGAAGGAAATTTGTTATTTTTAGCTATCCAAGAAGGTGGAAGGTGAAAAAAACAACACAAGAACAAAGAAAATCTATAGTCTGATCCAGGAAGCCAAGAAACAGTGCCAAAAACAACACCGAGCTGACTCCCTGGCGGGGTATTTCTATTGCTAAAGAGGTGGAGGGGCTGGGGGAGCTGCAGAGCCCTGGGATGCAAGGGTCTGCTCCCCCTTCGCCAAGGCCAGGAGCCCTGCAGGGTCAGGGGAGGCTGGGGTGGCAGGAGGGTGACACCACGGTGATAAGCCCATGGGCTGAGCAGGGAGCCCTCCCCTGGGATGTGGGGTGACAGGGACCTGCAGTGGGATGCTGTGACCAGGGGCGGACAGGACCTGCTGTGCTCTCAGCACCCAGCTGCTGGATCAGTTCCTATTATCAGAGATGCAGCAGGATGAGGCAGAGATGCCTGTGCTGGATTTGGGATTCCAAATGTTGCATAAATAAACACTGAAAAAAAAATTCCTTTGCCAGGAGAGATGCATCTGCGAAAGTCCAGGTGCACAGGCGGAGTGAGAAGAGGACAGAGGACACAACCAGGAAAGGGAAGGGGGGCATTTATTCAGAGAACTAATCCCAGATCTATTAGGAATGACTGTCATGGGCTGGAGCTGACTCTCTGCCAGTGGAACATCCTCCCAAGGAGGCGGCATTTCATTATGGCATGATTTGGGCAGCCGGTACCTGCACACACTGCCTTCAAATCGGGCAAAACCCAGCTCCAGGGACTGCTTTTCCAGCTAGAAGCTGTCTCACTGGTGGCACCCTGGAGCTGCCAGGCAGAGACACAGTGACACTAATCAGCTGGAGGTACCGTGCATGAGCCAAATCAGGGGAAGAGAATGAAATCTAATTGACTTGTCCAGCAGCTTTGTCAAGGCTCCTCGCTGCCCTGTTCCATTCCCACGGCACCTCGGTGGGCACTGAGGGAGCCTTCGCTGGGAACTGAGCTCATTGTAAATCCTCCTGGCCCCTCTCCTCTTCCTAAAGTGACACGTGTTTTTCCTCCAGTATAAAAAAGGCAATAGGAAATTTTGTATATATATATGAAAAAGTGAAGCAGAGGTGTCCCGGAGCTATGGACTATTTGCCAGTGCCTACATCCAGAAAATTCTTGTTATCATTGAACATTTAAAGCTTCTAGTGGGATCTGTAAGAGAAGAATCCCTGTGGGCCAGAGCACTTGTCTCAGGGAAGATGCTTTGATTTTCAGAGGAGGTAGGAACTTACTCCTCTGCTTTCCAGGCATGACATTTATTGGGGGAAAGAGTCTTTTAAATCCTGGCCAGCCCTGGCTTAGAGAACTGATGAAAAATGCTCCCACAGAGCAGACATTGTTTCCAAAAATCCAAATTATTTCAAAGATCAGGACTTTGCTTTCACTTCTCTGTGTGGGTGAATGACACCAGGCCACTGCAACTAAAGTCGTGCAGCCCCCTGTGGGAAAGGCACTTGCCAGAGACAGCTTTCAGGGCAAGGGTGCCACAGACCAAGCCTTCAAGGCTGGTTGCAGTGCAGCTGAGGATGATGTTGGACTGGGATGGATGAGCATCAGGATGTCCTAGTGAAGTAAAAGCACAGAGAATCTCCTGTATTTCTGTGGTTTTGAAACATCCCTGCCTCTACAAGGAGAGTAAAGATCCCCTTAAGTCCCCCCAACATTGAAAAACAGAAAGAAATCAGGAGTAGGGTGAAGCCAGGGTCATACCTGGGCAGAACTGGAACCTGGACCTGGGCTGCGGGGGCTGGATGAGGACAGTGGCCAAGGGGCTCCACCAGAAGCAAGACCCAGAGATCTGACACTCTGAAGCAACTCCAGAGGGCAAAAGGAAGCCTGTGATGAGCCAGCAAAGCCACTACAAATACTTTAAAACTCCTGGGTGTTTGTAAGGTCAAAGGATCGGGACTACAGCATCACATTAGTTCCCATGGTGCCAGGAAGCAGCCTGTTGATCCGAAAATGGGGTCAATCCTTTTTGTTTTTAATAGTTACCCCGTATTAGTTCATAGGCCTGAGCAACACAGACACCACCAGAGAAGCCCCCAGCCTCCCCAGAAGTCTGTCCCTGCACTGTTTCAAGTGCCACAGCAAACTGCAGCCAGAGGAGCTCGTTAGGGGTTTTTCAGCCAAGTGCTGCTGTCATTTCCTGCACAAGGCAACAGCTTCCGAGGCTGATGGATTGAAAACAATTAGTCATTTCTCCTTTCTTCGAGGAAAACACAGGCATGAGCAAACTCCCTGGCAGTGCATGTTGATTTCTGATAAAATAATTCATCCAAATGCCTATGCAAATCAGCTCTGGCCCATAATCACTAAAAATTTTAATGCTGTAAATATAATGAAAACATAATTAGCAATTAAAGACAAGGGTGACAGCCTGGTGCTATGGATGGAAATAATGGGAGTGTTGTTCTGAATCTGAATGCTGGTGGAAAGCAGCAGCCTTTGCGGGCTGTAGTTTCGAGTTCTGCAAGACACTAATTGAAACCCTCTCTCAAGGGTGAAGACCTCAGCATCTCTGACTGCTCGGGGATTACTGAAACACAGGGGAAGAGGATAATCCTGTCCTCCCTTGGAGGGTGTCAGCACACATGCTTGCCCCCCAGGCTCTCTACAATGCTTGGTACAGAGGCAGTGGTACTTGGTACTGAACCCCAAAATGGGGTCCTTCATCCTACTCCTTTCCTTCCTCTGTTATTGACCTCCTTGTGAAACTGAGCTTTCCAAGCAATGCGTTCAAGTTAGGAGGACATAATTGCAGATCCTGAAGCCATTGAGCCTGATCTCTGTGGGAAGCAGGGCACAACGCTCTCACCCTGGGATGGAGGAGCCTGTAAAGATTTATTCTCCTCTCTACCTTTAATGATGCAGAATTAGGAATTTAAATGCAGAACATTCAGCATCAGGTTTCCACACTTTGGCCTCCTCCCTGTGCTCAAAACCCTCTTTCAGTCAAGAATGGCAATTATCTCCTGCCTCCTTCACAAGGACAGCGAGAAGTGCAATTAAGCAGGACATGAGTTTTTGTCAGTTGTGTGCCCGCACCTCACATTAAAGCCAGTGGTAGCTGAATGGATAATTGAGCCATGGGTGTTTGTGAAGCACATTTTGGGTGAGATGCAAATGTTTGTTGCTGCGATGCAGCACCAGGGCTTGCACAGAGGCTGACATCCCGACCTGGGTGCTGGGCGCCCTTTCCAGCTACACATCCTACCACGGCTTTTGTGCCCAGGCTCATTATGGTTAGTTTGGTCAACACACAGCACAAAGACACGGCTGGAGCAGGGGGTCAAAATCTCTGGTTCCCTAATTTAGAAGCTCAGGAGACCGAAGTTGTACATGATGAGGGAAGGAAGGGAGCTGGATTCTGGCCCACCGTGCACTGGTCCAGCCCTGGGACCAGTTTGGGTTTAGGTCTCCACCAAAGCAGATGGCAACATCAGCTAAGGCTTGGACCAGCCCATTTATCAGTGCTGGCTGAAAACCCAGTGTTCTGCTCCATTGGAAAGTCTGACATTTTGAGTTCCTTTTTCAGTCCAAATCCAAACCCATCACCCCAGGCTTAAAAATTCCCCCAAGACAGAGAAAGTTCTACAAATGTTGCTGTCACATCATGGAAATATTATCTAGCACCTGGCCAAGTCTACCTCTGGATCCAACCTAAAATCCGAAGCCTCAGTTTTTAATAAGAATGGTTTTAGCTTTGGAGAGCGAATGTTTGACTGATGTTAAAAAATGTCTGTATGTTATGGGAGGAAAATGAAAAAGTTGGAACTGTTCATTTTTGTGCTTTCCATGGGTGAAAATCTCTTTGCGATCAATATTATTTTATGAGATTTTGGAATGATATTCGTGACGCTGTACTAGTGTCAATGTGGTATTATGACTGGGGGGAGATAGCTTTAATACTGAGGGGTTACTTCATTTTCTTTAGCGTGGCATTATAGCAAAAAGGGAAATCCTTTATGAGAGTGATTAGGAGTGATTTTCATCTTTGGTGATGAGTAGCTGGGAGGGTTTCTGGAACCCCCTGTTGCTCAGCAGTGAGGGTGGTCCCTTTCTGCCCGACAGAACAGATGCTCAGAGGTGCAGCAGACTCGTCCTCCGCTCAGCATCCCCACCTAGCAGGGTCTCATCCTTCCCCTCTTCTCCTCCAAATGCCCAACCAACCTACCCCGTGGTCATCCCCTCTTCACCATTCAGCTTGGTTCAGCAGTACCAGGTCGCCCAGCCTCTGTGTCTAATGGGACTCTGCTTGGCTGGGTTTGTATCTGTTGCCCAAAAGGATGCCACTAAACCCAGATTATTGGAAACAATTAAATGAGACACATCCTGCTGTTTGCCACATTGATTAAAAACATTATCCATACACCATGAAAATTGACTAAATTTGTCCCTGAAAACTCTGGGCTGGGAGGATCTTTTGTCGCTTACACATCTCTGAGCGTGGTGTTAAAATGGAGACTTACTCTCTATGTGGCCACAAGGGATTTATATCTAAAGTAATAACTTAATGCCATGGCAAATGCTTTAATTTCTTTGTAGTATAAATTAGCATACTAATCTGATAATAATGCATTACAGCCTAAAAAAAAAAAAAAAAGAGATATCATGCATGGCTAATCATTATAGGAACTGAAACCATGACAAAGGATAGCACTGTAATTTGGCTGAAATTTCGTGGTCATGCAGCTGGGAAAATGGGGGGGTTTAGACCATAGGAACACTTTTAGGAGGGGCCATCAAAGCGAAGACTATCATGAGCATAAAAAGTTCATGATTAAAAAAAAAAATCAGCCAAAAATTTCACTGCATGTTTGCTGGCCTTTTATCTCTTGTACGAGAAATATTCACCAGGGTCTATGGAAGTGGAAGATTTAACACAGGAGTAATTAAGCATCAGGAGTAATTACCAGGAGACATGGGTGGATCTTCATCCCCTGAAATCCTTAGATCCAGACCGGGCAGCTTTCACAAAGCTGTGTTGTAGCTGAACCTGTAATTACAGGCTGGATGCCCATCAGGAGATAAGATGCTGCGGTCTGTATTTATGCAGGATGATCTTGGGATGATTTCTATGCTGCTGGGAGACTCCAGGCAGCACAAGGAACATGTTCAGCTTTCAAGGTGAGCATACGAGAAGGTTGGCAATCTGGGCTTTCTCTTCCCTTTTTTTTTTTTTTTTTTTTTTTTTTTTTTTTTTTTTT
>CM021787.1:1464295-1478994 GCA_011076525.1 Nettapus auritus | reverse complement strand
TTTTTTTTTTTTTTTTTTTTTTTTTTTTTTTTTTTTTTTTTAAGGATATATTTTGTGTTATTTTTGAAGAGCCTCACTAATGGACTGACCATACACACATCACACTCCTGAAATGGAGTGTTTTGGCAGAAACAGCAGAGAATTTAACTGGAAATAGTTCTGAACATTTTCATAGCTGACAAATTAAATTGCTTTATGTGGCTATGAATTTCATGAACCCCATAATGCCAATATCCTTGTTAAATTCCCTTAAATTTCTAGGGATGGACTGAGGATTATTCAGCTCTGGATTTGACATTCCTTTTCCTCTATTACATCTGTCAACAGGATTTAGGGGCCTTCTGTTCATCTCAAAATGGGAAAAAAAATCTGCAGCTTGCAAAGAAGAACTTGCTAGTTAAAATACTTTCTGCACAAATTAATACCAGGTAAAAAGATGTGGCACACAGTGCAGCATCAACAGCAGAAGTAATGCTCACCAGATGAAGAATTGCTACTTTGGTGAGCAACTAAAACCACTGAAAATGAATAATTTTCAAATCAGCCTGAGTCTTCCTTCCTTCCATTCTTTTTCTCTCTTTTTTCTTCTGCTTTGGTGCATCCTTCCTGTCCCAGCAATAAAGTGAGCCCAATGACGGCAAAGTCCCCCTGTGAATAAAAAGATCTTTTTGGACTACTGCAGAAGGAAGCTGAGACTAGCCAAATTAGAGAAATCAGGCAGGGGCTGATAAATTGAGAATACCTACTCGTTTTTGAAGATCACAGAAGTGTACAGTTTGTGAAACTACAGGATTTCCACCTCCAAATCCCACCTGTTTCTAGACAAAAGCTTCTTTGAAAGGACGCTAGACAACAAAAGGAAACTCCATCGAAGTACAAAGCTCAAGTTAAACCTGAGCTGGAGCACAGGGAGATTTGGTTCACATAAAAAATGCCACCAAAAGCTAGACAACTTCAGAATAAAACAGAGCGTGGGTAAATTCTGTATTGTCATGTGGTAATTTCCAGACTGTTTGATTTACCGTAGTTGAAGATCCAGCCTTAAATGCCTACACGGGTATCGGGGTGAGGGGTGATTCTTAGTGGCAAAAATATCCAAGGCAGAAAAGGCAAGAAGGGAAATGAGACTCATGGAAAGGGCAAAGATGCCACAAGGCCATTTGCCAAGCCAAGGTCAAGCAGGAGGTCAGAGCCAGCAGCAATGCTCAGGGCCCTCCTTTCCTCCTTGCATCTTCACAGCCTCACCTCTCTGTTTTCTTTGAAGAAGGGGTGAGGAAAATCACAAGAATGGAGGCAAGAAATTGTTGCACTTGCTGTAGGGGTGTTGCTCGTGGGGAATCGCTTCCACCTTTGTTTGGATATTTTTAATCCCTGTTCCTGCAGACCCAAACCAACCTGGCACCTGTTTTGCTCCGAGTTGCCATGGCAATTAGCAAGGTGTTGCATGGCCCCGCTGCAAACTGCAGCAGCCCTGCACAGGCAGATCTCACAGGAAGCCAAAGATCTGAGTTGGCCTCAGGACTAACCCCAAACCAAATACGTACAGCTGCACCTGGAATACATCATGCCTAATGCTCCCCCTGCTAAGGAGGAGGAATTTAGTCAGGCACAAGCGAGGCAGATGGGTAAAATGCACCAAACTGATACCATGTCTTCAAAATTTGGCCACAGCAGGCAAGCTGCTTCATGGCAAGTATCTGCAAACTGCTTTTTGAAAAATTAAGAAGCAAAGAGGCAAAATATCACCGGAGAATCAGCTCTGCCGTTTCTGAGGGAAGAAATTAATCTTGTGAAATATGCAGAGCATGGTCCAGATTTCCAGAGCAAAGCTGAGCTCCACAAGGGCACCAGGAGTAGCTCCGGAAACCTGAGCTCACCCCCTTGAGCCACGCTCCCAATCAGCTTCAAAACACTCGGCCTGAATTCCCAACCAGTGCTGGGTCTCTGAGCTGCTCTCCATCACCTCAGTGTTCTAAGCTTTCCACGAACATTTGTGCAACTTCCCAACCTTCCCCGCCTGCCTGATTTTCTGCAGATGAGACCCAGAAGGACGGTGCGTACCATGCCTGTGCTCTCCCTGCAATTTCCTGATAAGCTGGCTGTGATGCCAACTCAATTTCTAGCTTGAGAAAACAAGCTGCTTCTTACTTTGAAATATTCCCAAGCCCTGCACCAAAATCTTGATATGTATTTCCTGAGCACTGGAGATCCCTTGGTGGTTCCCCCCCGCTCAGCCTCGTCCCACCAGTTGAAATGGTAGTGTACTGATACTGGTCCCAGCTGGTCGCTGAGTGGTCTCTAGGCTTGCCAACTTAACTGGGTTTAACATTAATTATCCCCGTCAGCAATTTTAGCCCTGGGATTTCCCCTGAGCCCTGCACGGCTACAATTAGACAAGGGTTCAATTTATACAAAGCTTTGGAATACCCCTGGTGACTGTAACATCTGGCACTGCTCAGGGTTTCCACACTGCTGGGGTCTCAGCCCGGTCACAGACCCCAGAGGATATAAGGTTCCTGGGTCAGGACCTATCAGTTCCCCAGGGCTTTCTGTGGAATTTGTCAGCAGTCAGGGAAAGGGAACTGAACCCAAAGCACGGTGATGGGGGCTATGCAGGCACAGTCATCTGGCTGGAGGAAGAAGTTAGATAGAATAAATTAGGTATTTTGGTTTACCTAGCCCCTCTTGGCTATTTGGGGCAGGAAGGAAAGCCAGAAGGCTTCTCTGAGGTTTCCACAGCCCTGGACACTGGCCAAAATGGTGACTGACATTGTGCTGTTTGGTCATGGAGATGTGGTCTGGAATGGTATATGTTGGAGTTAGCAAATAAGGAGCACTTGGCTTCTCCAGTCCTCTCTCTGGGAGTACAGGCCAGGATAAGTTGCTGTCACTGCCATATTGTGCTGGGAAAATTGAGGCATGGAACACAGTGACTTGCTAGGTGACATCCAGCAGAAAAACGGCACTGGGGGGACAGAAATACAGCAGCCTCAGTCTCTCCTTGCTGTTTCTGGGCCATAGAGCATGCATCGAACATGGTGCAAGGGCAGATTTTAAATAGCACAGAGGGCTTCCATGCCCTACTGAGCTCTGCTGCCTCTCTTGGGGATACCTACATATCTCATGGGAATGCCTACATGTCTCATGGGGACACCTACAAGTCCCATGGGGATAGCTACATATCTCATGGCGATACCTACATGTCTCAGGAAGGTATCTGTGTGTGTTCTACCCTTGGAAATCAAGATACTCCCTCACCTTGCAAGGCCCCTGTGCCCTGCACCAGGCCCTGGCTGTGTGCCGACCAGCCACCTGTGGCAGCTCAGAGCTGGGGACTTCATCCCTCTGCACCCTGCCAGGACAAACAGCATCAGAGCCTTCAGGGGAGGGCGATGAGCCCAGGCCTGTCTGCAGCCGCACAAACCTACTGGAGGGGCATAAACATGCGCAGGGCCAGTGAGGCTCTCATGATGAGCTTTTATTTGCTATGGGAAGGTTATTCAGCTAGCAGCACAACTTTTGCATAGCGTAAATGCTTCTCAGGAGGACAGGCCTTGAGACAGCCCTTTGCTGCCCCCCCAAGCCTCCCTCCCTTGCTGCTGGCCCACGGCCGTCAGCGCCTTGATGAGCAGCTGTGATTAATTGTGCGAGCTCACGGGCTCTCGTCAGGGGCTAACTGACAAGAGGTGAAGCGTGACAGTGAGTAATGGCAAGACCTTTGGAAGTCCAGGAGAAATTAAATCAACACAACAGTATTTGTTCGCTTTCGAGTCCCCTGTCCCAGCTTCGCCCCCCATGGTAATGGCATTTCAGGCTGCTTGGCTGCGTTCCCCACCTCATAAACCAGGGCTCAGCATCGCTGAGAGCAATGACTTTCAAAGTGTCGGTGATGCTGATGGCCTGGTGGCTGTGGTGGCAACGTGCCGGGTTTAACCCTTTCCCCCTCCAGCAGTGGGGTTTTGCAAGCTCCTTGCCAAGGCAGAACGAGCCCTGCTGTTATGGCACTCGTGCAGTCGCTGAGATGAACCGGTTTTTATTTTTAACTGACTGTGAAAATTGCTTGTGCCCAAGAGCCTTAGAGACTGAAATATCAATTGCCCAGGGCAACACAGCTAGCAAACACATTCATTTTTCATTCTTGGCCGCTGGAGTGAGAAAGGCGTGTTGTGTGCGCAGATCTCTGTCTTCCCAGCTTGTTCAGTCCTTAATGTCTCTGCTCTTGGCAAGGGCACGGACAGGACCAGGCTGTCTTGGAGATGCCCATCCTCATCAGAAGATAAGCAGGGACCTCACAAACTTGGCCCAGGCTCTGCAAGAATCACTGACACGATCACCCTGCACTGGATCTGTATTCACAGCTCTATAAGCTGCAGACCTCCCAGAGCAGCATCACTGACTTTAGGGCAGGGAGAACAAAAGTTTCTTTCCATCCTTGGTGGATTTTTTTTTTTCCCCTGGGCTGGGTTCCTGCAGTCAGATGACACAAAGCCATGCTCTGTGGGGAGGTAGGAACACAGGATTTGCTCAGAGCACAAGCCCGAGCCCTGCAGTCGGTGCAGATGCAGGAGACCTGACCTCGGCCCCTTCTGGTGGCTTCTAGCGGTGGCGCAGGGGCACTGAAGGGACAATTCAGGCAAAGGCAGTGTTTTCCAACATTGTAGTGGCATTTCAGGCTGTCTGGCTCCATTCTCCTGGGGCTTCCCAACAGCAGGCTGAAGCCAGCCCCTTTGACATGAGATAGCCCACGGTGTCAGTCATGGCCTGAGAGCATCCCAGGAGCAGGAGGAAGACGTATGAACCACAGGGATTTGATTCTCCCACTTCAGGGAGAATCAAATATGAATGACCTATGTGTAACCCAATACAGACAGTGAATAAGGAGGAAACCATACTTCACGACCCCCAGCTTTGTTACACACTCTATAAATGATTTATTTTTAATTATGAAAAGAGCTACCAGCAACCCCAAAGCAAGTAGCCTGCATCAAAATGCTGCTTACAACCAGGTTTTTATTTATTCTTCACTTATTAGCCATGATTTTCTCTTTCCTATGTGGAAGGGAAACATTTGCAATCCGAAACGATGATTTAAGGGTTAAGGGAAAGGCTTGGAAAAAGCAGAGTAAAATCTCCAGCACAGGTTGGCTGGTTCAGCTGCTGCGGCTCCAGGGACACCTAATCTGCTGGGATGTGTGTGCAGGGGTCCAGCCTGAAGATGCCAAGAAGTCAAAGCCAGCGCTCTCTCCAGGTGTCTCCTGTCACAAGCAAAGAGAGGTTTTCTTTTCTTTTCTGTAAAAAGCAGCTGACATATTAAAAAAAAAAAAAAAAAAAAGTGCTTTTTGTTGTTGTTGTTATTTTTATTTTATTTATTTATTTATCGCTGGAAAAGCGATGCTTGGAGCAGGTTGTGTTCTGCAGCCCGTTATGCCCATGCTGTGCTGGTGGCTGGGAGCAGATCTCAGCTTGCAGGGCAGCAGCAAAGCTCACCCCACCAGGGCACAAAGAGGGGCTGCTGGATGGAAACAGCTCCCAGGGACAAAGGAAAGCTTGAAAGCCCACAGAGAGACTCCCAGAGCTGATCCAGCACTGCGATTTATACACCGCTCTGCATGCAAATCAGGACACTTGTGCTTCACACTCTGTTTTTTCCAGCTTTCTTGAAAGAGAGGTTTCTAAATCCCTGACCCTTCAGGGACAAGCGTTCCTCCTGGCCACAGCAACCTGCGAGCTGCCTGCAATTACACAGCACATTAGCAGTGTTATTGAGATTATGTTCTGCCAGCTACACAAATGAGCTTCTCTCCTTCCAGCAGTTGCAGGCACAAAGGACCCTTTGCTATTTGGGTGCAATGAAGCCCACCAGCGAGAGCTCCCAGGCCCTAATGAGAGTCAAATGGCAGCAGCAACAGGCAGCAATGCTGCTTTGGCCTTGCAGTTTTTGTGCTGAGGCATGAGCAACTCGAAGGACTGCTCTCCTTTGGGAGGGGAAGTACATTCCTGATGTCACCTGGGTCACATCCTCAGCTGGAGAAACCTGGCAGAGTCCTGCAGAAATCAGCGGGTGTTATGGGGTGTAAATCAGCTCTGGCCCAGCACGGGGCACTTCACACATCTCTTGGAGCATCGCCACTCTGCTGAAGCTGCCGGCAGCCTTTCTGCTGACTTCCCCCAGTGCTGGATTGCTTCCTAGAACAGCCTGGAGCCAAGGGCAGCAATGAGCTCTTATATATGGCTTGAACAACTGCCTGCCTTGGGAAGCTTGACAAAGGAGGAAGGAGCCACTCTGCCCTTCTGCTCGTCCCCCATCCAGCTGTTATGCCCCTGTAACTGCTCGTCCCCCATCCAGGAGACAACTGACAAGTTTCCATCCCTCAGCAGACACCCAATGACTTGCTAGACTGTGCTGATAGAGAAATGAGTCCCCATTACTCTTCAGCACAGACAGCTCAGTGCTCTTCTCACCAAGAGGACAGCACCAGCCCACCACCCAGCTGCTGATCCATCTTCTTCCCTGGACCCCGTGGCTCAGCCTCTCCATTCCAAGATGATGAGTGGCAGAAAGATGACGTCTGTCTTTGCTGTGGAGGGTCCCATGGCACAACATCCTTCTCATGGCATGGGCCAGCCCTGTCGCCAGTCCTGTCACCAGCCCTGCCCCCAGCCCTGTCTAGGGAAGAGCCCAAGCCTTGCCATTACCCTGCAGCAAAATTTACTTTGTGTTTGGGCAGCTGGCTATTTGGCTAGGGAATCCAAGCTGTGCTTGGAGGAAGAGCAATGGGCTGTGTCTTCAGCAAAGGCTAATGTAGCAGAAGGCAATTGCAAGGGAAATTACATCTTGTGCAAGCAGGTAGCTGTGCAATGATGTGAAAAGTGTTTTCCCTCCAGTGAGTATATGCATGTTGCTGATGTTTTGGTTTCCTTTATTTTTATTTTTATTTTTATTTTTTTTAAAAAAGGCGGATCAGGACTTGATGGTTGTAGTTTACTCCAGGGCAGATGATTTCATGGGCCTGCACACCGTGCAGCCACACCTGGGGAGGGCTGCTCAGTCTTGGTGCTCCTTTCAGCCCCGCTGCCCTCTGCTGTCCTTACTTGGAGAGGGGAATGATGGAGGCCAGTGGTGCGAATATCAGGGCAGTGCTGAAAATATCTGCATCCTTCAGGCCAGGGAGATAAGATGATCTGGATTGGGGGGAAACGTTCCTGACACATCTAAATATCTATTGCAAAGCAGAAATCCTGCTTGCTCCTGTGCTTGGGGCACATCCCTGCCCAGGATTTTGCCAGGCAAATATTTTTCCTCAATACAACATCCAATTTATCCTTGTGTTCCCCTTCTGCAAACATTTAGCATCACTAATGCAGCTCCTCTGCCAAATGCTGAACCTTCTTCCCAGGTTTCTTTATCTCTTTTTTTGGGGATCAAATGATCTGTATTCTTACGGGAGAAGGAAGGGGCTGACAGACCCACAATTGCAGGCATCCAATTACAGCCCCTGCTGGGGCTGCTGTAATAATATAAATAAAAATCCCTTTCCCAGCCAAAAACAAAACATCTTTTTTTGAGCAGCTCATGTCTAACTGCACTCATGTGGGATCTCTGGGCCTGGATCTGTGCATCCAGGTGTAAAAATATCAGCGCTGGATTATAAACCACTCTGCTGATCCTGTGGGACAGGCGATGCCCCAGAAATATTGGCTGTGATTCTTTTGCTTCCTCAGCGGGTCAGGTCCAGCCTGGGTCTGAGCAGCCTTTGCACACTGATTTGGGCATCAAGAGGCCACTAAATGAGTTTTGTGTGGTACACAGCTCATCAAGGATTCAAATGTAATAACAGTGTTTATAATGGATTTAAGTAAAAAAAAAAAAATCCCTTCATGCATAATTTATTTACACCATCTATATATATAGTTGAAAATGTGCTGTGTTAGCTGTGAAAATTGCACAGCTAGCAAAAGGAGAGAAAATTCCCACCCCTCCTCTTCATCTGACGGGTCAAAGAGACGCTTCAGATTGTCAGATGCTACTGGCCCTGATGAAAATTTTGGTCATAAAAGGTCTTTGTAAGGAATAGATCCAGGTGTTCCATGTGCCATGTGTCACGCTGACACTTGCAGTGTCACGACACTGAAGAGCCAGTGCCGTGCAGGGCAGTGTCCATCCCAGCCAGTACATTGCCTACCCCCAGGCAATTGCAGGCTGTGGATCTGGATCTTTTCTCTTTCGTACCATGTTGCTGTGCCATGCATTTGAGCAAGATGTGCTGAGAACCACCAAAAGTCTTGCTTTTCTGTCTGAGAGTTCAAGATGCTGCTGTGGAGGTTGTTACCTCAAGAGCATGCCTCCAATGGGGCCGACATCCTACTGCTGCACTGCAAAGACATCAACATTTAAGGGTGAGGCCTGGGGTAATGCAAGGGCTGCTCAGAATTACAGCGTCTAGATCCTGTAGAAGACAACGCATTTCTTCTTTGAAATCCGAATAATCTGAGCACAAAGCCAGTGTCAAATCCCTAGCCCCGAAGGGCTTATATCAGCACAGAGGAACGCTCCTTTGAGAAATAGCAGCAGACCTTGCCCAACTGTTGAACGCAGCAGTACTGGCAGCAGGATGGAGCTGCAGAGGTGGCAGTTTGCCAGCCAGAGAGATGGTACTTTGCTGCTTGGGCAGACCAAGGGAGAGTTTTTGTCCCAAATAGTTTATAATGAGGGCAAAAACATCCATGAAAAAAAAAAAAAAAAAAAAAAAAAAAATGGAAAATGCAGGTGGAAACCACTGTGGGGGTGAGCTGGGATCAAAAAGCTCATTGGTGGCTCTTTATGCACAAATTCATTTTCTCTTCCTTTCCTTCCCTGTCTGGCTCGACATTTAGTTCAGTTCTTGTGGGACTTAGTGACCTCCCCCTGACCCGGTAGCTGGGTCTCAACATGCCCCAGGGAAAGGGGAACCATAAATTTACCTTCACTCACTAAAATAAATTACCAGAAATTAATGTCCCATAATGAGACAATTTGTCATCACTGATAGGCCTGGCTTTAACGGAGGGTTTTAAAACAGCACCATTAATTTATATGGCTTTGCTATTTAATATTTAAAGAGGATGAATCTTGCCGATTGGAAAGCAGGCAGAGTGGGGGAGGAGAGGAGCAGGGGTGCACGTGGGCGTAGGGAACACAGAACTGCCTCCTGCCTTCCATTCTAGGAAAGGGGGGTTTACAGCATCCAGACCTTTTGAGTGGAGCTCCTCCATCCCCTCTTTTCCAGGAGTGTTCATGGCAGGCAGCATTCCCACTATCTCCTGCTCTCCCTGAGGCCTCTCATCAAGCCCCAGAGCAGTCTCCTGCGGTTGCTGGCTGAGCAATCCCATGCTTCTCATCAGTGACTCCCATTGGGATCTTGCACTGCTGCAGAAACTGGGCGAATAACAGCTCATAAAGCAGCACGGTGCCTGCCTGCTCCATCTCCTGTAGTAACACAGCCAGCCCCGCCGAATGCTGCATCCATACCTGTCCAGCTCTGAGGCCCTTGGGGAGCTGCATTTAATTAAACTACCATTTACTGAGCTCAGCTGACTCCCTTCTCCCAGAGAGATCTTATTATTATTATTTTCGGAGGCCATTGTTATTCCAGAGGAGATCTCTGCATTTATTCCTCTTACAAAGGGCCAAGGTGCCCACCTGTGGGGTGCAGAAGAGGGTGCAGGGGGGCCCTGCAGGGGCAGAGCAGAGCAGCTCTGCACCAAGCCACCGGCAAACACCCAAAACACAGGCAATCTTCATTCCAATCAGATTTACTTCTTACACTTCATCCTAATTAGAAATCATTTTGGTGGTGTGTCCTATATTATACTCATAAATTAAATATTTCAAAACCCAAAAACGTTTAGCTCAATGCCTTCTTAGAATTACACTGCATATGAAACAAAGGCAAAACTTCTCCATTAAAACTATTGTTCTCCTAGAAATGTCATTAGGCTTCGCTAAGTGCAGCAAGTTATCGTGTAGCAGGACAATATGAAAATGCCCTGGGGAGTCTGACCTGAAACACTTATAAAGTTGTACTTTCAGCGTGGACTTCCTGCTACCTTTATCAAAGCAACATCCCCCCAAAGCCTAGTGCTACTGCAGCATCCTCCCTATGGCAAAGGATACTCCAGGATGCTCCGAGTCTTTCATCCAAGGACCACAGGGAATCCCCAGATGGGAAGAGACCTTTCGCAGACTATCTTTTCCTTTCTCTCCTGATCTCTGTGGACATTTAGCCACAGATGCACAGTCTGAACCCCTTGTTTTACACATCAAAAGGGCTTTGCACACTGGCTGTAATTTTCATGGGACATTACAAGTTCAATCTCACACATTTTGCTCTTAGGCTGGTGGAACAGGCACTTATTTGGGGGGACATCAGGTTGTTTTCTCTGACTCAGAATTTATTTAATGTAACTTCAGGATGTGTGGTGGGTAAATGCCAGCATAAAGCCTGAAATCCATGTCAGAAACAAAGGCAACAAGTCCTAATCTGTTTCATGTTTGTATGAATTTTATGACATGCATCTAAGGAGAGAACTTTGTTCTTTCATCTTCAGATGATACATCAACTCTATTAGTCTTTGGGGCCAAAGTGTCAATGAGCTTAATGGAGCAAACATCCCATTTATTTTTATGGGATCTAACACAGTGAAAATCACTGTATCATGTAGTAAAATTCCACATTTGACCAAAACATTTTCTGTTGGGTTCCGGCATCCTAAAGTGCAGATAAGGCCTGAAGCATCAGAGAAAGGGCAGAAGCGCTTATAATGTGCTTAGCCAGTTGTTCAACAGGCAAAAGCAAATTCATTCCTCTTCCCTTGGTAGCGTTCTTATGTCCTGAAGCATGAGGTTTCATTACCCTTATCATAGTCTTAGTTTGCACAGTGTCAAAGGTTATTAATGGTCATAAAATTACCTATTGCCATTTCATCTGTAACCGGTGTATTTCTCTTTATGGCAAGCCTGTTCCACACTGTGATTACCCAAAGCACTTGCAGAACAATACCTTCGTCCTGCAAGTTGGACCAGCAGTCATTTTATTCACATTATCTATGTGCACAATATAATATAAGCAATAATCTTTGCCTATTATTCTGACAACACAAAATCCCATTAAGGTCAATGGTTCAAGAACTCATTTGGCTTCAGTGGAACACAGGCTTGTTAAAATAAGGCACTAATGCCACTTGAGGGGCACCCAGAAGATCTCTGGAGAAAGGAGCAAAAGGGCTGTATTCTTCTCTCCCTTCTGTCCCTGCCAAGGGAAAAGAAGGGTTTATGGCTTTCTGCCTAGCCCAGAAAGGTCCCAGCGGAATCTGAGAGGGCAGGGACAGACCCAGGGAAGAGGCAGACCTGTTAGAAAAAGCTGGGGCTGCCTAATCTAGGGACACACTGACCATCGGGAGTATAACGGTGCAGAAATATGTAAAAGGAAAGTGCTAAAAGGAAAGGAATGAGCCATTCCCTGTGAACTTCGCAGACAAAACAAGAAATAATGGGTTCACCTGCATCAAGGCTGGTGTTATGGGAGCCTTTCTCACAGTAATAACAGCACAGCATTGAAATAGATTGCACAGCTGATTGCAAAATCTTGGTTTCTAGAGGTTTTTCAGGAATAGGTTATACAAATATCTCCTATGAAAGGTTTCTGCAGAGCAGATCCTGTGTTGTGGCTGTGACTAGATTAAATATCTTCAGTCCTGTCACTGTGAGTCTGTGCTCGTATAGAAAATGCCATTCTTAATATTTAAAATCCATCTAAGAAGGCTGGTGTTATATATATGTATATACAGGTCTGTAAATATACACCTGAACATTAACCTTTATATTCAACAATCATATAGAAACCTATATTTAATGAATTTTAAAAAGCACTTTGATGTAACTTATTGGAAATGGTAACATCAGAGTTTTCAATTTCTCCTTTATTTGTAGGCAGAAATATCACTGAAATCGGTGACAAAAGATTTTATTTAAAAAAGCATAAAAGCAACCCTTCATTTTCCAATAGAAAATGGATCAGTTTGAAGTGCAGAGTCACCCTAATTCCCAGCAATTAACTCTGAATGGCCTCCAGAGAGTTTTCTGCTGTAAAGAAGAGAGTTAAAACATTAACTCAGTACTCTCTCCGAGTCTTTATACGTGACTTATTACTGTCATTAATAGATTCTTATCTTTGCAAGGATATCGATAGAACAGGAAAGTGCTAGCTCCACAGAGAGAAGGGAACAGAAGCTTCCCCACATCGCTGGGGGCTGCAGAGCCAACCCCACCTCCACAGATCTCAGCCCTTTGTTTTATAAGCAAAGAAACCAAAGAGCACAGAAGGGCAAAGCCTTGCTTAAAGATTACAGGGCAAAACACAGCAGCCAGGGTGTAAAGAGCCCCCAAAGCTTCTTCTACATGCCAGAGGATGTGGGAAAATGTGTAGGGGCATGGGTTCTGCAGCAGGGCTGCAGGGCAGGGCAGGCTGTTTATTTTCCTGTGCCAGCACAGAAACCAGCGGCTCTGGCACACTGGAGGCTCCTTGCAAGCATCATTTGATCCCCGCAGCTTTCCCAGGGCCTGAAATCCATCACTGGCCTTGTCAAGCATCGAGGGCAGAGAGGTGAAATGTCCCCGGGGAGGTCAGCAGTGAGTCGCAGTCAAGCCCAGGGATGAAGCTCACAGGGGGCCCTGCACCCGCGTGTTGCTGCTCTGGGCTGGTACTTGTGGGGTTTATTAACAAAAGGCCAAGCCAGAAGTTCATAAGTGGAGAAATAAAAGGAGGAGAGCAGGAACGATTAACATTTAGCATTTCCTGCTCCTGGGCTGGTGTTTCTCCTGCTCATCCCCACTATACTACTTTTCTCCCTTGCCTGCAGGAAGAAGTGTCTCCTTTTTTCCCCCAAGGATTTGCCCAATATTTTAATTTCATCAGCCAAAAGTGCAATATTTCATAGGTTTTCAGGGGTATGGAAAAGGGCAGATGGGGTAAATATCAAACTCCATGGGCCACATTCAGACATGGTTTCACAGGCTTTTTGGAGCCATACGAGGCTCCTTGCACATCTGCTCACTGCTGGGGACATTTCTCTTCCATGCTTCACTGGCCAAATATCAGTACCTAGAAGGTGGGAAACTGAGGCACAGAGAGATGTCTGGTGCTGAGAAAATCCCAAGCTTTAGACTGCCATGCCCAGCCTGGCACGAAATCACTGTCTTTCAAACCAGCTGGAGTTTGTGCTTCAGGAGAAAATGTGAGAATTATGCACCAGCAAGGAAAGCGGTGGAGAGCCACAGGGACTGAAGTTGCAATATTTCTTCTTCCTTCCACTGGAAGCTGCTTCTTATTCCTGCCTGTGCCAGGCTTCCCAACCCATTTTATAACGATGCTGTGATCAAAAAGCTCACAAAATACTTGAGAGCAGCACGGTGACCACAGGGCTGGACTGCACCACTTCACCAACCCTGCCCCATCCATCTCAACCCACCTGGAGCCCCTCACAAATACTGTAAGCTCTTCTGTCCTGCTGGGTTTGTGCAGCATTGGGGGAATTCCCTTGCACTAATGAATATGAGGTTACTACTATCACTCTCCAGAAGCGTTTTGGTTGCTTAAAGCATCTCATCCTTTATACTCAGGGGTTTCCGTGCAGGAAAGCTGGAGCCCTTTTGTGCGTCCTGCACAAAGCAGCCAGGATAAGAGGCAGCTATGCCACCATCCACACTTACAACCTCATTCACAGCAGCCCAGGCTGACTGCGGTGCTTGGTGGCTGCACCCACCGATGTATCTCACCCTGGATAAGGATCTTCACTCTGTCCTTCCTGTGGCTTTGACAAATAATGCGAAGATCAGCCCCTGCTTGTTCCGGTGAAGAAAGGACATGAACAACACATCTCAAGTGCTCCAAAACTTCACAGAGCCCTCCCTGCCTTGCTATTTCTCAGCTCCATTTCTAAGGTTGCAGACTACATGAGAAAGGTGAGTTGCCCTGGCAACATCTCAGCATTCTGCCTGGACAGAAATTACCTATCAGTCTCTGAGAAAATGATGAAATGGCTGAGTCTGGGGGTTTCTCCTTCTGAAACAGGGTTTTTCTTTCCCTTCCCCCAGCTAACTTCACCAGCAGTGCTTAAGCTGTCCAGTTAATAAGAGAAAAACAAAAAGGAGGTGGAATTGCCCATTTCTGAGAATTTTCTGAACATCTGCTCTGTCTGTAACCAGGAGAAGGTCCCAGTGCTGGCCAGCTCTGAGGGCAAATGAAGGTTGAGAGCCTGGTCTTGGACCAGGAAGGCAGAGGGAGCTGGGGCAGGTGGCCTCTGCTCCAAGAGGTGACACAAGAGGTGCCATGAGAGGTGCCACAAGTCTCTTCTCACCAGCCCCTACCACTGAAGTCACAATTCCTCTTCAAGCCCTGCAGGGATGATCAGGGCAGGGGAACTTGGGACTTTCTGAGCCATAATCCTTGGCTTCAGTTCTGCAACCATTGCCCCATGTGCCCCACAGTCTCTCCTGAACCTCTGCCAGCACTAGTAGAAGTGAAGGGAGATGTGGTTTCTCCCAGCCCAGCGCAACATAAACCCCTTGAGCTCAGGAGCAGGTGGGGATGTGTGATGCCACTGGGGGATGCCCAGATCTTCTGAAAAAAAAAAAAAAAAAAAAAAAAAAAAAAAAAAAAAAA
>CM021787.1:1430405-1464195 GCA_011076525.1 Nettapus auritus | reverse complement strand
TTTTTGGTTTTGTTTTTGTTTTTGTTTCTTGCAGGAGACCCTGAGGCCATGGAACCCCTTGCATGGAGCAGGGCAATGCCACCAGGACCAGCACCAACACCCAGCCTGATCTGACTGCCTGTCAAGTGTTGTGCCAACTCCTGCCCACCCGCCAGACCCACCAGCACGTCTGGCTTGGGCTGGGATCAATAGATCCCCAGAGAATGACAAGTCCAAGAGCCATCGGTATGCAGAAGAAGTGAAAAACCACAGCCTAAATCTCCACTGAATGCTCCCACTGCTGCTGCTGGGGTTGGGATGTCAGGAGCATTTCCATGGTGTCCAGCAGCACACAGGGAGATTTCAGTCCTGAACACAGCTACTTTCATGGAGTTTAATTCCAAAAATCTTGCTTCTTTTTCTTGCTTCTTTTTCTTTTCTTCTTTCTTTCCTTTTCTTTCTTTCTTTCTTTCTTTCTTTCTTTCTTTCTTTCTTTCTTTCCTTCTCTCTTTCTTTCTCTCTTTCTTTCTTTCTCTTTACTCTCTCTTTTCTCTTTCATGCTTTTAATTTTTTTTGAGGTCACTTGCATATAAGAAGAAAGAAGGGCACCACTGCAGATCCCAAGCCCAGTGCTGCAGATCTTACGAGTAATTTCAAAGTAAACATAATAGGTTACTTTGTGAGAAAGAAGAATGTTAAGAAGAAAAGAAAAGCAATCCAGAAGTAGCATTCTGGATACTGAACCTTATTCTTCAGGACTTTCTGCAATCCACCTCCAAGGATGAACATGACAAGAAACAAAGGTGTTTCCTAACTGGAGCTAATTAACTCCTGATGAGAACCATGCTACAAGTAGTTTTGCATGTGAGTCACTGGGTCAAGGCAGGACTTCTTCAGCCTGCATCTCCATGGGAAAACTATCTCCTCCCTTCAGCAGGGGCATATCCCACAGTCCGATCATTAATTCGAGGCATGTCACGTCTTCCTTTGGGGAAAACAAGCCTGCAGCACGGGGGATGAAGCTTAATGAGGAGGATGGGGTACAATGGTCCCCATCTGCCTGGCACATTGGACGCGGGACCCAGTTTCCTGTCCCCTTCAGAAGCAGTTGGTGGCAGCCCCGGTGCAGCCCATCCGCCAGCCCACGGGGGCAGCCGTTTTGATGCTATCTGCCCATTTCTACAGGAAAAGAGGCGATTACGATAAAAAGGAAGCAGAATTGACACTGTTACCCAAACGGGAACGCAACAGCCAGGCAGGAGTGATGGTATGGACCAGAGGGAATTTTTCGATCAAAGTCTTTTTTTTCTTTAATTAAAAACATTTTTTCTCCTCTGCTTTTTGAAGAAAAACCTCAGGAATGTGTGTTCTTCTAATTACCATACCTGAGAACATGTGTGAAAGTGAAGCAAAACAACCCTGCACGTGCATCCCTGCACTCCCCCCTGTCCTACCTCACTTGGAAAGGGTGACCAGGCAGAGGGAAGGAAGCAAACCTTGAACAAAATGTTGTTGCATTTCAACAAATGACTGTTTTGGTGGGGCAGTTTTATATTTCCATAGGAAATATGAAAAAAAAAAAAAAAAAAACATGCATTTTTTGGTGGAAAGGGATTATTGCAGCCTTTCCAGTAAAAGTCAACATGTATACATCCTACTGAGTACATTTGATTATTTCTCCCTCATTCCATGTTCCATAAGTGTAATTAAATCCCTCTAACAGACAGGGAAACTGAGGCAGGGCAGGATATAAGGTCACTCAGTATATCCTGGGCAGGAACAGAGCCAAGCAAGGATCCACCTGCCCTGCAGACAGGTCAATGTTCATTTTCCAGCTGTTGTTTCTAATTGAGTCTAATGGGGAGGATGCTCTGGGGCCAGGCGGGGGTCTCAGGCACAGGCATGGGGTGGGCAGTGCTCGGCACAGCCCTGCTCCATGGATCCAGCAAAATCCCTCCAATGTCCCTTCAGGGTCTTGTGCTGGGAGGAAAAGTTCATGTGCTGGGACAGCCTTTGTCTGACAGCATAGGGGGTGGCAGGGTGATGGATATGGCCTTCTATTTCTCCGCCTCTAAGGAGCGTTTTCCTTTTTAGTCATCATTAGGGCAGTCAGATCACATCAGCAACAGCCTTTAGACCCTGTTCTGGCATCCTGATCCTGCCATCAATGCTCCCGTCGGGATAAGCACGGGAATTGCTGATAGATGATGCTGTGGTGATTCAGGCAGGGAAGCTGGGAGCCCCCGACCTGCTCTAGCAAGAGACATCAACGCAGCCATCAGTCAAGGGGTGGAAGCAGATGAATGAACAAGCCCAGAAATCCCCAGGGAACCACTGCAGTTATGCATGGCCCAAATTGTCACCAAGCAATTTGTCACCCCAACCCTAGCCCTTAGCAGGACCAGCCCCAAACACTCCACGGCACCTCCCCAACCCTAAATATCACCTCTTTCCTCCAGTACAAGGGGCTATCTGAATGTTTTGGGGGCCAGCACAAGAATAATTACTTTCAGTTAGCAGCCAGATGGGATATTTATAGAAAACCATTAAAACAAATCCAATCTTCTTACGTCCTCCCTTGTACGTTGTTCATTACATTTCATCTGCTCTTGAAAGCCGCCTGAGCCTGAGGACATTGCGCTGCAGGGACCAGACCATGTTCGTTTTGTTTTCATCTGCATCTGGTAACTAGGTTAAAATCTAAAGTAGGACTAATCAGGCTAAAAATAGCACCGCTCCCTCCCCAGGATCAGGCCATCATCACCGCTCACGTCACTACTAATGTTAGCGTGCTGCTGACACCTGACAAACAGCATAGCTTTTAAAGGCAATTTAATGAAATTGGTAACTTTGCCTTCTCAAAGTGCTCAATTGTATTTACACACTGTGCTCCCGCATTCCTGCCCTGCGCTGAACATTGCAATGAGCCTGGGATTATGAAAACTTAGAGAAGACACTTATGTGAAAAATTTGGTGAATGCAGCTTTGATCTCCCCAGCAAAACGTCTCCTCTTCTTACAAACTTTCCCCCCAAGTGACTCAATGCCCTTCACCCATTTCATTCATTGACTTTCCTAGAGGGGCTGAGAGGTGAACAGGCAGCCCACATGGCCAGAAATGTAGCCACAGAGAGGTACTTGCACTGGATGACCCAGAAATACCATTTATACCATCAAATTCCCAAGAATTTTTCACTTTTCAGGCGACACCAACCAGCCTACCCAGAGGAAGGGACACCAGTACCATCAGTGAGCTGGATGTTGCAGGAGATGCAAGTCCTGAGGCTGTTTGATTCCCCCCCATGTCTGCCACACTGCAAAGCATCACAGTCCCTAAATCCCCCTTTTTCTCATATCTTTGAACATAATCCTGGACACAGCTCTCCTCTGCTAGCTAGAGCAGACCTGCATACCTGGACTTCAAGCTGTTACACACTTAGCAGCCTCTTGTGTCCTTGGATATAAACAGCCTTAGGAGCAGAGCCAAATTACACCCTGGGCTACAATTTATTGTGTTCTTGCTTTTACTTTATTTATTTATTTATTTATTTATTTATCTATTAAGGGAACGGGAATGTAATTGATCTCCACCCAAATCTCCATAAAAATCAGCACCACGCAAGCCTTATCTCAGACCCACTTACACCAACTCCGCATAATGGGGGCTATTTATGTCCCTGCCTCCTCTAAAATAAAACACATTCTTTAAGCTATTTGCAAGCGAGATCATCTCTGTTTCTTGAGGAAATGTATAAATAATGATAATGCAGCTAGGAACATGCTTTATATCTAGGTCTGTGGCAGCACGGGGAGCCGCATCCATCTGTGCAGATGTTCAGCCTCCATGAGCAGGCACACGGTGCCTCTTCACTGCAGTCCAAACGCCGTCTGCAGACAGAGAGGAGGTATTTGTATTCCTGCCCTGGCTCAGCCTCGCAGGACCTTGGTCCTCCAGAAGCACAAAAGGACCTCGTTCATCTCTCCTTATCTCCCACTACCGCTCACCACCTGGCTCTCCACTGCAGCCAGGTTCTCGCAGCTTGATGAAGGCAGTATGCACCATCCCCTGCCTTGCCCAGCGCCCTGCAGGGCTGCTCACTTGCTGAGCGCTGCTTCTCAGCATGGGGATGGGCTCCTGCAAGCAAGGCATTGAAACTGAGAATTACTAAAACCTTCCACACAGCCTAGCAAATTCCCCAGTTGCAGCAGAACTGTAGCAACCCACTCATGTTTTCATCTAGAGATCAGATGATGTTCCTCTGTAGTATTTGTTTCTGTTAATAAATGGAAATTCTGGCTTGCTGGTCTGCCCTGGGGTGCCCAGGATGCTCACACACCTCTGCCTGCAGCAGAAGTGCTCCCATCAGGAAGCAGCAGGGCAGGAGGCAGACATCCTGTGTGATTCACCTGCAGCAAGGAGAGAGTTAAACCCAGAATCCCATGCTGGGCTTGGGGTTTCTTTAATACTATCAAATATTTTCACTCTTTCTTCTGAATATTGCACTTAACATGAAACAGGCTCGATTCCCTGGGAGAACACTTAGGATTGCATTTGGCGTGTACTGGCCATCCCCCACTCCACTCACCAGAGAAAGGAGCCCTCTGGGGACCCGCTTCCCAATCAGTGCAGGGATAAATCAAGCAGGACACAAATTGCCCCTAACTCCCCCATATGTGTTGCCCTGCACTGCTGAGGACATAAATGCGTATTAGCAATGGAGTTATCAGAAGAGGCGTTAACAAGAGGTCTGGGAAGGGATGGAAAGAGATATCTTTCATTTAAGTAAGGGAGAGCAGGGAAAATGCATAATCATATGAAGCCTCCTGGGTAAGCAATTTGTAGGAATAATATACATTTTCATAGAGTGGAGAACAGCCGGCTGACATAACATCCGCCGTAATGAATGGTTGAGGAAGCGTCAGCGTGTACAGCCATCCATAACCACGATCACAGCGGTGCTCGCGGTCACAGCTCGGGGGCAGCATGGGGACCTGCCTGGGATGGCCACAGGCAGGGTCTGGCAGCCCCATGAGCAACCACCAAGTCACAGCACACCTCAGGGTGGGTCCAAAAGGAGGGATGAAGGAGCTAAGACCCAGTCTCCTGACTCTGATAAATTCATTTCAGCTTTGTATTCCCATTTTGCTGGTTATGGCTGCACTCGTTTCTCACAGCTCTATTGTAGATTTTGCAGAAAATGCCTGCTGGTGGTGGATCATTGGGATTTTGGGGACAGATATCAAGCTGTGGCACGGATGTACCCAAAGCACCAAGGAGCCCCAGGCAATCCAGTGTTAATGCTGGCACTTTGGGATACACAGGACAGCAACCTTAGGTGTGTTTTCAGTGGTGGTGGTGGTGGAAGAAGGCTTGAAATAAACCTAGAGATTGATTCGGTTGCCCAGACACTGAGAACTGAATAAATCCTGCGATTACCTGCCCTGGTTGTGTGGGCAGGAGATGCATGCTGGCTGGGAGGTCACAGCAGCAGATTCCTTCCCAGGGATGAAAAACACCTCGATGCCCATGCCCAAGGACATTCTTTTATTTGAGTGCATTGCAGGCTGGCACATTTTTACTTGCTGGTGTTGAGTTTCTGGGAGGCACAAACCTTTTATCCCTTTTGGGTACATGGTACCGAGGGGCTGAGCTTTGCAGTGAACCCAGCCACCGTGATCTCTGCAGATGGGCAGCCATGGGTCTTACATGCACAGGTCCATGAGTTCCTGCCTTTGCTATTTATTCTGTTTGAATAAAAGCCACCCCGTGTGTTGGTTGGGTTTTCTAGTGCTCCCTCCCTGCCCTGTGCTGGAGATTCACCGGCTGCAGCAGCCTTAAAAAGCCAACAACAGACGTTCCTTCGGTACGGAGATGGGAGTCCCTACTCCTAAACGAACTCAGCAGAAAAACAAGCAGGAACAACCTGATGTGACATCTTGCCTTTACGAATCCAGCCCATGAAGCACAATTAGGAAGGAGATCACTTAGCAGTGGCTTTCCAAACCCTCTCGCGTTTCTTTCTCCCGCCCGGCAGGAGGGAAGGGAAAACATCAGCCTTCCCCTGTGCAGCGCTTGACTGTGAACTAATGCACAGCTCTGAGCCAAGGCAAGGGAACTGAACCAAATCTGATTAATTAGAGTGTCCAGACAGGCAGAATCCTTCCTATGCTCCTTGCAACACCTCAAAGGAGATTATTTTTGCCTTCACTTAATAAAGAAGGAAACGTTCCTCCAGGGACAGCTCTTATGCCTGCACAGACACCGTGGCTCTGAGTTCAGGAACCGTGGGGAAAGGGGAGGCTCCCAGGGCTGCTGCTGCCTTTCAGATGCTGATCATGGAATAAAATGCAGAATGCATGAGTCCTGGAGGACTTCCTAGCGTAGCATCTTATGGACAGCAGTCACATCAGGCAAGCCAGTTCCACAGGGAGAGCCGAGCAAGGATGAAGACCACCACAGGGCCCCTTGGAGAGTCAGAGGTGCAGTGTTCTTTAGAAATTTTGCAGCATAGGTAATTGTAAATAGCCTGTGAGTACATTTACACTAGTAAATTGGACAATGCTCAGTCATGGGTCTGTGCCCTTGAAAGTGGCTCTTGGTGCTGCTAAACTGCTAAAGCAGTGCCAGGAGCAAGCGTTTTGGTTGAGACCTCCCTGTTCTGGTAGGTAAGGTTCCTGGCTTGAGCTGTTCTCAAAATATGCCCAAGCACCACCTGTGGCACTGCTTGGTGACACCGACCAGTGTCATGCCTTGGAGCTTGCATGCCCAAGAAATGCCCTGGTCCTGCCCAGTCTGCCAGTGTACATGAATTTTGGAAAAGCAGATGGAAGAAAGACAACCGACCCCTGCAATCACTCCTCTCTGGAGTGATTTACAGACTATTTGCAGCCACTGTGGGTGCACCCACACCTTCCAGTAAATTTAATGCAGCAGCCTGTCTTCAAGCACTGGGAACATGCCAGCACAGTGGGCAGGAACAAAGCAGGTAAAGAACAATAGGAATTCATTAAGCAGCACAGCGTGCTCCTGCGCCTGAGTGCCTGGCTGTGATTTTGCTCCATTCCTAAGGTTTGCAGAGCTATTAGGAGATAATTTGGTCATGCAATAGCAGAAATGACTTGCTCAGCTTTGAGGCTGTTGATTTGTTTTGGAGGTTTTTCTCTTTTATTCCTCCCAGCCTTTTCTGATTTCTCTTTTAAGCTCTTTCAACAAATCTGTGTTAATTTGTTAACTCAGATCTGTTGACTTGGTTTATCCTCTGCCTTGGCATGATGCCGTAAAGCCACCAACGGCACGGATAGGGTGAGAAGACTCCCAGGAAAAACCCAGGAGAAAAGGAAGAACTTCAGATGTAGCAACTTTAAAATTGGTCAGTGGTGAATGTATGCAAGCAATTAACTTCCTAACGATGCCTGTAGCTGAAACAGCTTCTGTGCTGTTGATGGTGAAGGTCTGTTGGACAACTGGACAACAGAAGCATCGTGTAGTTGCCAAAAGCAGCAAAACAGTGGCAATCAGTACCTAGGTCTGAATTTCCTGGCACTAACAGGACATGTGTGTATGGAGCTGGCGAGTGGCTGACACTGCTGCTGCTCTGGGATTCATCTTTTTTAGCTTTGCTCTTTAAAAGAGACACTTTAATTTTATGAGGAGATGTGTAACTGCCCGCTCCTGGAACATCAAACATGATGACGTGCAGCATCTGTCCATTGCTCACTGACCTGCTTACTCTTCCAAACCACTGACACCTAGAAAACCTCTCCAGAAGGCTGAAGCTGGATGAACATTTCCCCACAGATCCCCAGGCTTCCAAGCACTAAAGCCCAGCCTTTGGCTTGCTTTCAGCAGCTGATTCTACCTTGGAGCTCGAAGCATCCTGCATCCCTCCCAGCTGCCCCATCCCCGCTCGCTGTCAGCAGCGCCACTGCCAGCTGTGCTGCGATGGTGCAGCCTCTTGATTTCCTCTCGTGGTGGAGTTTCTCCTTGTCATCCTGACCCCATTCAGTCCTTCTGCTTAATGAATTCCCGGCACTTTATTAACAAGAGATACCCAAGTGTGATAAAGGCCATTTTACAGTGCTGGATGAGTTGTGAAGAAAAGCAGAATTGAAGCATCAAAGAGATGCTTAGCTACAGATTACAAGAAATCTTTACATTGCAGCAAAAGCACAGAAGGGACACAGCAGACTGGGGCTCATGTCCTTGTTTTGTCACGGACGACCTGTATGACTTTGCTGAGCAGGCAAATGGTCTAATCTGGGGAAGTGCTGGACCCTTTTCTATTGATCTGGAAAAAATCATTAGCACTTGATGACCACAGCATGGCAAGAGTATGGAGGGACGGGGGGCAAAGTGCTGACTGCCTTGGAGCTGATTTACCTGAGAACTAACCTCTGTTCGTGTTTTGCATCCCATCAGCCCAAACTCCCTGATACATGCAGGTAGGAACTCAGACTCTGTCACCACCTGGCTCATAAGGTCACCAACACCTGTAAACCTGGCACCCACCAGGAAGCCAATGGGACACATCACCCCTCCTGGTGCTGAGCAAACTGTGGGAGCTCAGGTGGGCTGAGTTCTCCCAGGCACATTTTCTTTCATTTATATGACATGTATTCAGTGATTTTCTTTCTGGAACAGAGCTGCTATGTTCTGGTTTCGCTGCATTAATGAATTGTAACAGGCAATGCCCACTTCAGCATTATCCTTGCCACATCCACCTGTATTATCGACTCTGTGACGGGTGTTTCTGCTCCAGCTCTTGTCTGTGCTGTCTTTTTCACTACAGCCTTTTCCTGCTGAGTTGTCTTTTCCACACAGCATTTGCCAAGGGGGGATTTTCCTCCTTTGCATTTCTAAGGGCTCTTTCATCCAGGGATCCCAACACACCCAGCCTGCACAATGCTCCTGTGAAGCAGAGATAGTAACAGAATAATGGTAGCAATAACTCACACAAGCACAGCTGGAGCACTGGGGAGCTCAATGGTTGCAGCCAAGTTCAGGACATGCAGCAGCAGCAAGGATGTGCAAGGATGCAGTGATGCTGCCACCAGACTGGCCCAGGGCTGAGCTGCACCCACAGATGCATCAGGCTGGGCTGGATGGCGCTTTACACAGCCCCTTCCAGCGCAGAGAGAAGATTTTTCCTGAGCCTTATTCCCTGGCTGGGAGGCTGAACTCAGATTTAAATCCTGAGAGCAGCAGTGGTGATGTAGGGCCTGCAGTCCCATACATTTTCCCATAACATAAGCTCCTAAGGGACTAAGCATCATCATGGCTGTTGGTACTGAAAGGAGGAGGTGGAGGAACCTGCTGGAGTGAAGCCTTACATTGTGCTGCTGCTGTCCCTTTTGCCACCCAGCCAGCTGACATCCCACCCACCAAAAAAATCCTTCAATAAAGAAATGACTTTTCCCCCCTCTTGTTTGTCCAGCACCTTGCACCTGTAAGCTGAAGAAATGAGCAAAAGGTTAAGTCCTGGGTGACATTCAGGCCTTCTTAGAAGGAGAAGACAGAAAAAAAACAAAAGTTAATTGCTAAAGAAGGAGAACAAATAGCAAGGGATGGAGAGGAGGCTGAAATATCATTTTTTCAAAGCTTTTGACATGGTCTCTTCCTTCATTGCTACGAGAAAGAGAAAACAACATCTTCATAATTAATACAAGCAGGGGAGAGAAACCCAGAGCAGCAGGAGGAGAGCAGGGTGTTGGATGCCCTCATCGGCAGTGTCTGCGGACTTAGCCCTGCTGCCGTGGGGCCTCGCGGTCTCCAGACCAGCAGCGATGCCAGAGAACCAGCAGAGGCAAAATAACGCCTGTGCTTGAAAGACCTAGAGGCTGGATTCACGCCTGGCACCATTTCCATACCCCAAAAGACCCTCAGACAAATCATTACGCAGTTTCTAAGCACTTGGAGGATAATAAAGTGATAAAAAACAGCCAATGCGAATTTGTCAAGAGCAAATCCTGTCAAGCCAATCTAATTGCATTTTCTGACACAGAAACTGGCCCTGTGAATGGGAGGAGGGTGCGGATGTGATGCATCTCGACTTCAGCAAAGCTTTTGACATGGTGTCTCCTGACATCCTAAAGAAACACAGTTTAGAGCAATCCCCCCAGAGGCAGATGCAAAATTGGTGGGAAATCTGTACTCAGAGAGTATTTATTCGCAGTTAATTGTTAAAATAGGGAAGACTTCTCATCCAGGGTCCCATAGGAACCTGTTCTGAGACCAAACACTTCCTTTGAAAGCTGCAACGATGACAAAGATTGTACATTTAAAATTATTATGTGAGACCTGTAGAGGAGAGCTGAGATTGAGTAGTGCAGGATTGCAATTCAGAATGAAAATGATGTTAGAAGTGACAGTCTGGAATAAGTAAAGATGAAAATTAAAAATATTTGTATAAAACCAAGCGTTGCATTAAGTACAAAAAAAACCTACGGAGCCAACATGGGATAACCACCAGGTAGCAGCATGGAGAAGGAACCAGGGACATGCATGGGCTCCCTCTCCATTTTCTCAAAGTGTTTATTGGCCAGGGACAATCTATGGTGTTTGGGCCCCTCTGGCCACCCCTAGAGGCTGAGCAGGTGCCGTTTACTCCAACCATCCCATGGGAGCAGGGAAATATGCAATGGAGCATCCCCAGGAACAGCCAGTGAGGGGACGTTTATGGAGCTGACCCTAAGGGTGACCATACGGATGGTCAGCTTCAAACCAAGCTAACTTAGAGGACAGCAAAATCTGCAGAAGGAACTTTAGCAGGTACCAGAGGCAGCCAGACGGAAGCCCTCCCACACCACAGCAGCTCTAGCTGATACCTGGGGGCCACTTCCCACCACCCATCTGATTTCCCCCTCATCCAGATCCAGCGTTTTGTAGCCCACAGGGACTGTCAAGCACACCCTGCCTCCCCAGCCTTTTAGCCATGCTCCCACTTCTGTCCCGCTGTGCAAACCCCTTGCACTGGCGCCTTGAGGGAGGACACGAGGGGAGCTGGCTCAGCCAGCAGTGGGTAGTTTTTCGAGCTGACCCCTGCTGCCCTTGTTGCTGTAAGCAGACAGACTTACATGATTACACTGTCAAGGCGCGGTGGCCTCCTTTCTGCAGAACAAGAGGGGTCATTTTGCCAGTCAAACTGTGCTGACATCCAGGGGCGCACACAGGGTCCAGCAACCGGCTCCTGGGGGCTGTGGCCAGGGGAGACCACTGACATCTCCATTTCTAGGAGCATCAAACGCATCCAGACCTCGGTCTGAGGTCTGACAGCCAAACAGGGTACACACAGCCCACGCTAAGGGCAGGCTGTGTCTCATATCACAGTGTCACATCATCCCCCCTCTAGCACAGAGCCTGCAGGGGACAGACGAGCCCATTCTGCACCACATTCTGGGGGGCAGTTTCCCAGCTCAGACCTCATTTTGTCACTGCTCGGGTTTAGAGTTGGTCCTTGTGTTTAAACCATGCTGATGCATTTGGATGTTACAAACATGTTAAAAATGCAAATCGTGGATCCTAGAGACGCTGAATGTCACCCCGCTATGTCTTAATTTAAAATCAAATCCAGCTTCATTTTAATGTTCTCCTTGTGCTGGGGCTTAGCAATAATTTTCACTTGTATAAATACACTCGCAATGCATGTATACATATTTATGCTATTCCAAGAGGAAATAAAAAGCCATCAATAAAGCACATTATTTTTACAACTACAGAAATAACATGAGCAGTGACAGCAGGCACAGAAAAAGACCATCTCTCTGGGGTTTTGGCAAAGAGTGGGTGCTGCCTTCAGCACTAGTAGTATTAGCTGGGGGAGAGAGCATCCTGCCTGAAATATCAGCCTGGAGAACAGGATCTGTAGCATCCTTGTAAATGACAGGTGCCAGGCACAGCGTGCCAGGGCTGGAGCACGGCACAGATTCAGAGCACAGCTGGTGCCTGGGTCTGAGCTGAGCCTGGCACCTGACCCGTGGAGGGGAGGGAACGGTGCAGGAGGGCACAGCCCCTGCCCTCACCAGTGGAGCTGGATGACAGCATTTCACCAGCAGAGTGATCAGCTCTGGCTTTGGGCAGCAGAGAATTGCGAGCACCACGCAGCTGATGCTCAGGCTGTTTCCTGTCCAGGAAGGGGCAGCGGGGTCCTTCCCACACGGACATGGTGCAGCGCTGCTCTCGGGTCTGCTCCCTGTCAGGTGGCAAAGGGCACTGGCTGCTGGCTCTCCGCTACAAAAATAGCCGGTGTGCACATGCCTTCTGTGCATTCAAAGCCAAATTTCTAGGGAGGAGAGGAACAGGCTGGGTCATGATGTCAGAGCAAAGATCAGCTTTTACATCCACCAGGATCTTCTCTGCTTTCCTCCTTTATACATTTTTTTCCCCATAATTCACCTATCAGTGTTGGCATATGGAGCTGGGAACCAAATAGGACTCCTTGCCCTTTAGGTAGGTCTGGAGATCACTCCCTAGCACAGCAGCTGAAAATAACCTGGCCCCCTTTGCCCAGGCTGGTTGCAGCCAGCATGAAGCATTTTGGATGCATCATTGCCCCAGTATCCCTGTGCCACGAGGGTGATGCTACAGCTTTCCCTTTGTTCTTCCCTCTCATCAATTATTTGATTTAATGGGCTGCTGCTTTGCAGAGAAATGCCTTTTCTGCTACATGCCTCTGCTCTTTGCACCTAGAAAGGAGGCACAGAGCCCTGCCCGGCCTGAGATCTTGGGAGCAGAGATGATTTTCTCCTGCTGATCCCTGCAGCCCCGGCAGGCCCTGATCTCCATTAGGAATCCCAGCTTGTACCATAATTGAGTTACAGCCTAATGTACTGAAGGCAGGATGCTGGACTCCACTTCAAGTGGAATATATCGTAACGCATTAAGCATTTCTCTTCAGATAGATAACTGGAGAAGATGTGTTTCCATTATTTGTGCATGCCATCATACAGAAATGGCAGAGGGCCTAGCAGAGGATTACATTCTTTTTTTTAATTCAATAAACAAATGTATAATCGTAACTTCTGGGAACCATCCTGCAGAAAAAAAAAAAAAAAAAAAAAAAAAAAAAAAAAAAAAAAAAAAAGCAAAACCTTGTCTCCCTGCTCCTAAATTCCAATGCTGGTTAAAAGCACCCAGAGAAAGGCTCTTTCTGGCCAGCCGAGAGCTTTATCATCCCTCGTGAACAGCAGCTCTGGGTTAAGCCCAGCAGTCCCACCAATGCAGGGTCCTCAATTTTGATCCAAATACCTTCTCTCTAAGGACAGAGTAGAAGGTCCCCACTTGAATTTAGTCCCCAGCAGCTCTGGGCAGGCCGTGGTCTCCCGGATTTACAGCAGAGCAGTCCGTGGTTAGAAGAGGCAACAGGGGCCAATTCCTGCACCAGGAGAATTTAATTAAGCCTGCTGCTTAAATATGCAACTCTAAACACTCTAAATATAGGTTGTGCTTTATGGAGGGAGAAGAGGCAGAGAGATCGTTTATTGAGATACAAAGCAATGATTTCAGCTGCAAAGCCTCTGAAACAGCAATACATCCGTCTGCCAAAGGCATCTTTCAAACCAGCCGCTTCTTGGTGGGAGAGAATAATACAGCCATCGCTATTGTCTTCCTTGCTTCCAGTTATATTCATGAGCATCTGTCCCATGCCTCTGCAGGAAAAGTCCTGCCTGGCCACAAAAAAAGAGGGGAAAACCCTTTTTGTGATGTTCATGTGGGAAACTGTGTGATATTTCAATTTAAATCTCATACCACGAGTATCTCCTGGAGAAAAGCTACCTGGAACACTCTTGGCCTGCCCTTTCCTTCTTTGTAGAGGAGCTGCAGATAAAACGGCCTTGAGGGGATGCTGAGAACCTGCCCCCATTAGCAGGTGAGCTCTCCTGTAGCAAATCCCTCCTTTTCTTTTTTTCAAAGTTTTCACCATAATAAAATAACCCAATTCTATAGAAAACTAATTCAGAGAAATTCATCACCAGTAGCGAAAATGCTCACCTGGGCACAAGAAGTTGGGATGGTAACTTGCCATCAAGCTTGTCTTGTATTAAAACAGGGTCCATACGTGTGAGTCACACAGCAAAAATGCTAATTATTTACAGAAGTGGCCCAGGAATGTACAGGTCAAATTTACTGATGCAATCAGGTGTCCAAGACCCAGCCAAAGGCAGTGGGGGGGGGGTCTAAGCTATTTAGCTGATTCACAACCCCATCACGTTTGGCTGCTCACCAAGCTCCGAACCAGGCAGTGACAGAAGGATTAGTCAAGGTCTTCAGGAGAGCCTGTGGCTCAGCAGGAGCCTCTCACCATGCTGACCTACTCCAAAGGTTTGTGCCTTCATGCAAGCAGCCTGAGCGCAGCTGCAGCCTTCACTGATAGCTCATTTAGGAGCAGTAATTTTCCCAGTGAACAACAGACAGATGTATTTTCCTTGCTGTTATGATCACACTTGTAGGTGATGGCAATAAAACTGCCGTGGTTGTATTTCAGCTGGCTGAGCATCAGGAGAAAGCACCTGAGCTGAAGCGTTTCTGCCTTCTGCACAAGCCTTCCAGGGAGGATGCTCCAGGTGAGCCAGCAGCTACCTCCCCTCCTGCCAGAGCCCTCCCAGCACGTCCCATGAACAAGGACACCTCGCTGTGCTGGTGGGCTGGGGACAAGGGCAGGGTGAAGGCTTTCAGAAATTCATTTCACACAAAACCTGAGCATTCCTCTGGCAGGGGTGATGGCAGCAAGGCCGAGAGCTGATGCTGTGTTACCTGGGTTATATTAAGATGAGCAAATTGTGGAATAGCAGCAAGCCATTCTGCAGCCACATCCTGGCAGGGGAGGAAGGGTCAGATTTAGGGACCTTGCCACCCTCCCCAGGGACAGCCCACCCTTCCCGCAGTGCACTCTCCTGACCAGAGCAGGTATAAAGCAGCTGGAAATGCAACAGCTTTCCAAACAGGCGGAAGAAAGGCTCCCCATAATCCCCCAGCTCAGCTGTTGCATCCAAGCATTTTAGCAAAGGCCCCCTCTGTGCCATCTGCTAGTCTGCAGCCAAGTCTGAGCCTCCAACACGCACCTTCGCTCCTCAGAGAGGATCCAGGGACTAGGAGAAAGGGGAAGCACAAACCTGCACCCTGGCACCTTTCCCCAAATTATGCTCAACATTTTAAAACAGATTAATTTGTGAAACCAGCCACATTTGGAGCAACACTTCAGACAGATCAGACTCCGTCTTTCTCTCTTTCTCAAGCCTTTCCTCTCTGCTGACTCATGCTGCAGACAGACCCGAGCAAGCTCTTCTTACTCCTTTTCTCAGTTTCTTGTCCCATCCATAGGACAGATTCAATCCATCCCAGGAGACTAGACTAGACTAGACTAGAATAAATTCCAGCTGGAAGGGCCCTACAAAGGTCATCAAATCCAACCTTCATCAAGGTCATGTCCTAGGGAAGGCAAAGAGCCCTGTATCCCACGGCTCCATCCCTGGCACAGCCATTTGCTTTCCATGGAAATAAAATGCAAAATGTTGTAGCACAAGCTCAAGAGCCAGCTGCAGCCTGGAAGGAGGCTCAGGCATCCCCGTGTGATGAGCTGTGGTGTTCTCTGCAGGATGGGCGCACCCCAAGCCTGCTGACAACACCTTCCATCAGGAGCTGGCCTCCTTGCAGGGAGCCTCCACCCTGGCTCAGTTTTTTTCTGAGAGTCCTCAGCAGGTTTTCCTTAGCAGGGGACGAGACCTTTTGCTGAAGGCAATGGTTGCAGGTCCTGGCACTTGTTGCAGGAGAGGCTGCAGCACTGCCAACCCAGGACACATCCCAAGAAAGGCACAGCTGCCGACCAGACAAGACAAGGACATTTGGGAGCTGCTGCCAAATTCTGGCATTAGCGGCAGAGAACAGATCTCAACAGGAGCATCCGAGCAGCACTTGAAGGGCAGGGCTGCAGAAGGCTTCCAAAAGCACAGCTGATGCCAGGCGCCAGGCAGACGGCAGGTCCTGCCCATGCCATCTGCCCGCTCCCAGCCTCTCTGGGCTTGGTGACTTAGGCAGAAATTGCAGAAGCCACCAATCGCCTGCCGGCTGGCGCCTCAGGGTGCCAAACCCATGGCAAAAGGCAACCGTGCACCGAGGTGCCAGGGAGAATCCAGCCCTCAGCTGCCACCAATTTGTCTGAAGCAGTGACAGGCTTCATCTGTTTCTACCACAGGGGAAAGGAGGTCCAAGAGGCACTGAACTGATCTGAGCAGGGAAACATTGCTGTGATTACATCTGCAGAGGGAGCTGGAAGGCTGCTGACGGTCAGCCCTGGCTCCAGTAGCTCTCCTGCACCTCAAGAGCAACTTCCAGTTGGTCTCATTTGCCAGTCGGTCTCATGGAAGTGCAAGGCAGTGAGCACCGAGTTTCTTTAATTTTGTACCATGCTCCAGCCTGGACAGATTTTTGTCACACCAAAATCCAGTTAAGTCAGCCAGCCTCAGTAAAGCCTCCAAGCTGAACTAATGGATGTCACTGAGCAACACAGCAGATTTTGCCCTGGAGATCTCCATGGGGTGGGACAGGGCTGCTGTCCTCTGCTTCTCTGCTCAGGGGAAGCACAGCCTGGGACAGACAGACCCCTTCGAAGAGACATCATCACCAGGACTGACCCTGAGACCCCTCAAAGACCAGCCCCCTCATAAAATACTTGGATATCTGCAGTGGAAAAGAGCTATTATTTTTATTATTCCCATATGATCGTCTTGTGAGGTGCAGCTGGAGGAGTCCTCGATATGTTTCCCCGAAATATAGGCAATAAAACAATAACTATAAAAGTTAACAATAAATCCGATTCAGTGGTGCTGCTGGGACCTTCCCTCCGAGAGGAGATAACTCAATCATTTCCCCTCTCTTACTCCCAAATTAAAATGAATTGATTCCTCCAACAGTGGCTTGTTTATCATGTCTGCAGGCAGTCAATTCATAGCAAGTTCCTCAGGTCCTATGGGTTCCTCCTACTTCAAAAACCTCCATCTGTCTTTCAGAGAGCCCCATTATGACAGCTAATGCAATCCCTCTCCCCCAGCGCACACATTCAAGTCCATCTTCCCAGGGGTAGATGTTTACACACACATCCCAGCAAGGGGCTGGGGAATCCCCCAGGGAACACCTCAAGCCCCCAGACCATCCTTTTGTTGAGGATGGCCTTATGGACAGTCAGGAATGGGGCAAGAGAGGGGGAAGAGCATGAGATGTCCAACAGGGCACCTCTGGGTCCATCTGGTCCAACCCTTCTCCTCAGGCAAGGTCACCCAGAGCAAATTGCCCAGGAACTGATGGCAATGTTCCTCTTCCAGAATAATTTCAGCCCCTAGAATGTGTGAGAGATTTTTTAAAGCAGAAGCAGTGTTCCTCTGTTTAAGCTTTCCCATAGCAGCCCCATTCCTCGGCTGATTTCAGTGCACACTTGAGGTGGTGATGCCAGAAAACAGGGTCAAAAAGGGTGTCAGAAGCCCTCTCTCAGAGCAAAATCCCACCCAGGACAATGCATTATTGATCAGGACAGGGGCAAGAAAGCACCATTCCAACCACACAGCCCTTCTGCACCTACAACCCCCTGCTGCTGCCAAGGTTTCAGTTTCCCTGGGGCTCCTGCTCCATCTCCAGCCGAGCACTTTCCCCGCAGCAGATACAGTGGGATAGGAAAACAGGAAAAGGTCAAGTGCTGAGCTGCTTGCTTGAGCTCTGAGTTATTCATTGAGCCAGCCAAAAGGTTATTAAGGCTTTAGTGAAGCTCAGAAATTAATCTGCCAAACTCTTGATCCAAAACTTCCACACTTAACATTATAAAAGGGTTAACTAAGCATTGGTGGCCGTGCACCCGCAGCTGTGTGGTGGCTGGAGAGCTCACTGCTGCAACAGGAACTTTCTAAACACTGATCTACACCTGTTAATAAATAAATATTTATTTATCTTGCTCTTGTGCTGTCCAAAAAGCTTCCAAGGAGCAGAGAACTGGAAGGTTTGGGCATTGCTGCAGTGAATACGTGTGAGCAGTTTTGCAAGGCACTGCACAACCACACTGAGTTTTTGCTCCAGCAAAACCAAAGTGAGGCTGTGGATACAAAGGCAAGTTCATTTCCAGGCTTATTTTCCAGATGCAAGTCAAATTTGGAGGAGATTGTGCCCCAGCAATACCCTCAGGGTCACTTCAAACTGTTCAGACCATGCTGAAGAGGCATGAAGGAGACAGTTTGGGGTTAAGGAGCCTGCTGACCCTTTCTCCAAGCACCTGCGGTCACTGAACTCCTTGCTTCTTTCCCAGTTTGTCTCTGAGCCCTGGGTACAGGAGCAACATGATGTGCATCTCCTCTGCACCCACAGGTTATCGAGCCCAAGGGGACTTTTTGCCCTGTGGGACTCTGAACTGCTTGGATTTGAGCTCTTTTGGCAGGAAAAAAAATAAAATAAAATCCCCCAAAACTCCCACTAGTATTTTTGTAACTTTTCATGGCAGGTAATTCCAGGTAGTTCTGAAACATCTGAGTGATTTATTGAAGCTTTGCAGCAGAAGTACCACTGAAGTTACGTGAGTCATAGCAGCGTGTATTTGCATATGTCCATAATAAAAAGGGTTTTAAAAGAAGCAAGACAAAGTGATTGATGGTTGAAACAAACATTACTGTGTTATCAAAGGGAGATGTCTCGGACGAGCCTGACCCTTTCCTCTCAAAGTTTTCTGGGAAGTTGTTGTGCTTCCTCTTCAAACTTCAGAGAAAACCTGAAAAACAAAGCTTTTTTTTTGATCAGCTCACTTGACACATTGCAAGGCAAAGTCCTCAGACTAATAGGGAGCGTCTCATCAGTTCTCAGGCAGCTTTGGGCACATGGGGCACTGCTCCTACCTGTGAGACCCCCCAGACCCACTTGAACGGTCCCACCTGCACCCCACCCTGTAGCACCCATGGGTCCCTGACACCCAGCACCCACAGTTTGAAAGGCAAGGAGGTGGACACACCAGGCTGAAGGTTTCCCTGCACAGCAGAATGAATTTGCATAAGGCCATAACATAAGGGATTTTAAAAGAAGCAAAACAAAGCATTCGGTGGCTTAGACAAGCATTGCCACATTATCAGAAGATGTCTCCAGCAGGTGAGGCTTCGAAAATAAAAAACACGTCTGGATGGATCTCCAGAGAAACTTCTTCCCCAGTACTTTGTTATACAACTGATAAATAAAAGTAATTGTCACACAATTAGGTTTCCCATCTTCTCCAACTTCTTAATCACATCAAGATTAATTATCGGCACTCTTATTGTTTTGCTTTATGGGTTTCAGTTGTTTGTCTGTTCTTCTGGAGCTGCGCTGAGATGAGAAAAGGCTTTGAAGCGGCTTAAATGGGAAATTTGAGGCAGTGGTTTTGTTAAAGTTGCTTCCTCTTAACAGCCAGCTTCATTTTCTCATCGGGCTGGATGTTCTGAAGTCATTTAATTGCAATTTAATCTTCCTACTCTCTCCTCTAATATATTTCGGTGCAGTTCACCGGGTTATATTGGCCAATTCATTAACAGCCTCTCTGATATTTGACATTTCGCTTTAGGGAAATGCAGGTATGTGATCTTTAATATTTTGAGCATTTCTTAATGAGATTTAGGGGCTGTGGGCTGGGAATTCTGATTTTTTTTTTTTTTTTTTTTTTTTAATTTAAATGTTTACTTTAGGGCAACTTTGGGCATTTTTCTTGAATTTTCTGACCTGGGAGCGAAGGGAAATCAATGAGAAAGAGTAGCAACATTTGTAAGTAGAGAAACATGTAACTGCCTCTTGCCTCCTGAGCATACCAGGATTAGCAGCAGGAAAGTTTCCTAGTTCCAAATCCCAAGCTTTTTTTTTTCAGGACTTTTTTTGTTGTTGTTCTTTCTTTCTCCAGAAATGATCCTGTGCTTTGCCCATAAGGGTGTCTCTGCCAGCCGGTTGTGCTGCTCTCACACCCAGCACACATGGCACACTGCATCCCTTTGTTAGCACAAATCTCCCCCAAAGCCACGGCTGAGGCCAGCCTGGGATGCGTCTCCTTTCCTCCAAAACCAGCCAAACATTTGCTGTGAATGGAGCTGGGGGATGGATGCATGCCCAGCAATGATGGTTCAGCCCTCTCAGCTGAAATGAGCTCCAGTCTTCTTTCACTTTACCGTTTAGCCTTGAGCTCACTACTTTACCCCTTTTCACCTTGCTATAAAGGAAATCATAAAGATCCAAAACTGCACACATATGCAAGTAACCATGGAACCAGACTTTTAAAGACATTTGACAAAAAAATTAAAAGCACCTGAGACTTTCTTTTTCAATTTCCAGACCTCTGAGCTTTCAAGGATCAGCAGTTGGTGCAGAAAGCCTACAACCTGCATAGACAAAGCCTATCACATCCCAAAGGGAAAGAGCCTTAAAATGGATTTTGCTGCTGTGGTGCTTGGCAGAGATTTTATCTCCATTTTGTGCATCATTCTCTCTTTGGATGATGCTGAGTGCAATGCAGAGAGCTATTGGGGCATTAATTATGGCATGCATGCAGCATTTCTTATTATGAAATGTAGAGTCAAATATGCAAAAAGTATGGAAATACCAGAAATTAAGATTGCCTCTACCACCCTAATTAGGCCCCTGGTGAGCATGCATCACCTCCCAGCATTAATCACCGACCTACAACACTCCAGCCTCCACTGCTATTGCAGCATTTTTTAAAACTACAAAATATTTATCTTCTTGTTAACCTTTTGCAAAGCACACATCCCCTTCCCACACAGCAATACCTGCTGCTGCCTCTCAGCACAGGAGAAGGTCTGTGAGATACCAATGTGCTTTTTTTTTGGGAAGGAGCCAACTGATGAATCAAAACAGCTACTAAATGCCATCAGCACGACTGGCACCTGGAAGAGTATTTTGTCTGGCAGGAGGGCTGTTGCATTTATTTGTTCCAAAGCTGTCTCCAGATAAAGGATGTTTAATTTTGCTGTCTCTTCTTGCAAGCTGCTCCCCGTACCTCTCAGCTGTGACCCCAGACCAGGTACTGCACCCATAGCACTGAGCACCCCAAGTCACTCTGAGGGCAATCTGTGGCCCTGCCAGTGTTTTGTGGGCTGCAGGAACACTTGCAGATCCCAGGCATCCCAGTAAGGACCCATTAAATAGAAGCAGACTTCCCAGTGTCTTGTTTTGGCTTGCTGGCTCTGGCTTTCCCTGCTTAAGCCAAAAGGAAGAAAAAAGCTGGCAAGAAGCAACTATCGTGACTTTGTTTCTTGAGGGGCTGTCAGCAGTGGGAATTTGCCTTCGGTCAGGATTGCAGTGAGAATTATTTGTTTATTAGCTCGAGGGATGAAAGGGAGAGCTGTTCTTGCAGGGACAGTTAAACTCTTCCATGCAAATCCAGCCACACTACAAAAACAGGTTATGCTAAATCGTGTGCACTGATTTTGGCTGTATAAGCCTGGCAGGGAGCATCATCTCGTGGTTAGACTGAGAGATCTGGGTCCTTTCATCAGCTCTATTCATAACACTTAGTTGTAGGAGGCCTATAAAACCAGGCATCTTCTTTCTGCCTTAGTTTAAAGCAGTATTATTATTATTATTATTTTTTTTCTCCCTATTCATCGAGAGATAGAATTAACTGATAGCTGCATAGAGCTCTAAAAGCCATGGGGAAATGGAGCTCCAAGTAATGCAATAATTAAACTGGGTGGTTAACGAGGTTTATAACTGGGTCGAAAGGTGGCTGTGAGGCGACTTGCCACACAGAGAGCCAGGTCCTGCAGCCGCTGATGGCAACCAGAAGCTGCCTGGGATGAGGACGAGGTGGAGAGGGAGGGATGGGGGAAAAATGGGGGGACAGTGTCACCAGAGGGGCACCTGGGCACCACCAGCAGTGACAACTTGTGCTCTGTGATCTTGTGTCCATGCACTGGGCAGAAAAAAACAAGAGTATTTCTACAGAAATGAAATGCCACATCAAGGCTCATGAATCATTCCTAACTATAAATCCTGGCTTTGGGATGGCTTTGGTTACCCATATTCTCCCCTCCTTAATAACAGTATATAGTGCTAGCCATATGCATTGGGTTATTGCCTCTGAAATGAAGCTGAACCTAATAACACTGTCAAAAGTGGAAACACTGTTTAGTCATTAATGGAATTCTAATAGCAAAGTCATTAATTGAAACCCAATAGCACTTTTCCATCCCAGTGACTTATTGCCATTGTTTGTGCTGAGAGGCCCAGACTCGCATCTGCAACTCGTTTCCACGTTCAACAGTGACTGGACCCATACCTTTTATCATTTCATATGCCTTCGGATCAGGGGATTTTCTACTTGTTATTCACTCTTAGGAAATTTAACAAGTCTACACAGGCTCTTTAAAGCTAATGTTGCATGAAATGCAGGGATAAACCAAAGCAGACAGCTTCATAAGTACAAACATACTATCAAACTGTTCCCATCACCCGGTCTTCTCCTAATGTGTTCATTATGTAAAATGGTTCAGAGGCTGGAGAAAATCCAGCACCACCACGGCAGCAGTGCCAGGCAGGTACTTCCTTCCTTATTTAGTCAGGAAATATAAATGAAATCACACTGTAGCCAAAAAAAGTCCTAACAAGCCTTGTTATCAGCTAGTTCCCAGGTCAGGGTGGTGACAAAAATTGCCATTTGGGGCTGCAAAGAGCATGAATTTACTCCAAGGGCTTCTTGCCAGGAGGAATTAGTGCCAAAAGACCTAGAACTGGAGCCTATGGGCTAACCCAAGGGAATAGCCCTCTCTATACCTCTAGCACCCCTGGAGAGAAGCTATGACAGTTGTTGAAAAGCAAGGACATGCTGCACCATTAGTCCAGGTCCAGAGAGAGCATGTGTGCTTCACACTCTCCCTGTTTAAAAAAAAACAAAAAAAAAAAAAAAAAAAAAAGTGTCAATGCAGAGCAATAAATTTCAATGCCGTGAAAGTCTCACCCAAACAAGATTAGCATCTTCCAAACAGCTTCTCCTTGAGCGTCGTCAACTTGAATTTAAAGTTGGTGAAGTGTCTGAAGTGTGATTATACAAACCCACTTGTTCTTTACATCCTTTTAAGATCTTTTAATGCAAATGTGCATTAAAATGCATGTTCATAGTCCCAGCTGTTTGCTGCAGGAACCCTTCCCTCCATTTCCTATCTGCTGTTATCACGTGCTGGGGTCATACAGGGGTGGTGCAAAGCATGGGATTTATTTAGCCCCACATAGGGTGGCAGGAATCTCGATATGAACCTCATCATGTGTGGGTCCTATTTTTTTGTACTTTCAATATGGAAACAAAAAATACCCACGCTCACCAGAGGCTGGGACCTACCCCTGGACCTTCTTGACTCCTCTTCTGAGCAGTTCTGCTTTGCTGGGTGGTGGTTGCTGGCCCAAGTCTTGCCATTTTCTTGTAAAATGGAGCAGAAAAACGCGCATCCATTCCCTCAGAGGAAGGGAATGGCCCTGATTAATTTTAGAGAAGCATTACAAGGTCAAAGGTATATTATTGCTAATTCATCTACATATTGAAGAGATGTCCAGCATTTTCCAGAGGACCCAAAGCGTGACACACACAGCTATAAAGCCAAGGTGCGTGCTGTCACAGCCCACTTCCTTTAATCTCTGAAGTCGCTGGGTAATTTCAGCTGAATTTGACAAAGAGGTAAAGGTCTCCAAACTATTAACATCTTGCAGCTTTCTTGAGAAAAGGAGTGATCTGGGCACTATAATAACAGAATCAATTTTACCATCCTAAAAATAAAGTCGACATTTGCAATTCTTTCCATATGGAAAAGTCATCTTGGTCCACAGATTTGTTTCGTATAGCCTAATACCTTGTATAAACCTACTAACGTACCTCATACACATATAATTTTTATTGCCAAATGCATTGCAGAAGAGGCCTGCTTGGCCAATATTTAAAGTCTGCTGTATGACAGAGTATGCCCCAAACCTACTTCAGAGACAGTGAAACTTTGCAAGCACGTACACACAACATTAACATGCCTCAGCACCCTGGGAAGCAGCTCAATAAACTCCCTCAAAGACTAAACTGATGTCCTGAAGTATCAGGGGAATTTCCTTGCAGCTTCGGAGACCAGACTTGTTTTGGCTGAGAAAGTGTCGCAGATTGTCATGTCCTTGTCTTTATAGATTAGATGTTTCTGATCGCCTCTGCTCTCACAAACTGTTTCTTCAGCTGCCAGCAAGGAGCACTTCCCAGAGCCCCGGGGATTATGATTAAACAAGACGAGGTGCTTGTTGCCATCTTAGGGCCTTTCGGACTCTCTGGCTTCGGCCAGAGCCCCCCAAGCCACCCCCAGTACCCTGTAACTCAGGAGCTGTCAAAGGAGATGCTGCAAGCTGTCTTCTTCCTGCCCTTCTTCACCTTGTTTGACTGAATATACAGAGGAAATGAAGTCCCCCATGCAATAAAATTATACAGCAGAAAATTTTTATGCTGGGTGGGGGAGCAGTGGTCCTTCCACAGCAGCAGAAAGGAGGAGGTGTTGATGGAGGACATCCTGGACAACCTGGAGGTTTGTCTGTACACTCCCCAGCAAGTTCTGGGGGAAGGTCCTCTCTCTGCTTTTGGTTCTGTCTGGATACACAATATTTTCCTAAATCTCACCTTGCTACTGACACACAAAATAACATCCTTCCCTCGTCCCCCTTTCTCTGTAGATTTAACATCCAAGTGCTGTTATTAAGGCTCCATTACTTTTACAAAACGCATGACAGATCATCTTGTGGAACTCTGTGAAGTACTATAAATAATTAAACTTCAACTAGACTTGTCAAAATAAATGAGCAGAGTAGACTCAACTCTGTGGTGCCTTTGATTTTGTTTGTACGTGTTGCTGCTTATATTTTGTTATCTGCTAAATTGCAAAAATGAGCAAAGCAAGGAGGCCCTGCCACCGACCTCGGTGTTACAGCACAGGGAGGCTATAAAACCTCCTGCCCGCCTGGCTGGAGGCTTGCAGCCTTCTGCAATGGCCAGCTTTGGGGGAATTTGGTGGCCAGGCTCCTCTTCCCAGCTCCGTTGCACCAGGGAGGGAAGCAGAGCTCCTTCTGGAAGGTGCACAGCTCCTCCTCAGCCACACTTGAATTATTCATTGGGTATTAATGCATTTGACAAATCCAGTCTTCTCTGCATGAATTATCCACAAAGCAGTGGAGATTATGTTTTTTTTTGTTGTTGTTGGTTTTTTTTGTTTTTTTTTTTTTTTATTTTTATTTATTTTTCATTTACAAATTGACCAGCAGCTACAATCAGTGCAGCAGGAGCAGACACCCCGCGAGGGCTGAGTTCAGAGCTGCATCCCTCAGCCTGGCTGGGTGGGACACCGAACAGGGAGGAGAAAAGGGGTGAGACAGGAGCTGTGCCCCCAAAACCCCATCTGGGTGCAGAATTCATTGTGTCCGATTAATGTGAGCTTCCCATACGGTTTTAGAGCAAAGGACTGTGTGTGTGGGGAGGCCCTAAACCTTCACACTCAGGTTTCAGGTACCTCCATAGCCCATACATCTCCCATCAGCCAAGACAGGCAAAATATACAACTTTCTCTAAATTCACTACCCCCAAACATACCTCAGCATTAAGCTCAAAGCCACTACAGTTCCCAGACTGCTCCCTTAATATATGGGATTAACTTGGGCAGCTCAATGCCACCTCCATTGATCTCATTCAGCCTCCTGTCTCGTTGCTCCGCAGTTCTTGGTCACTAAATGATCCCAACAACTCATTGGATATCTCCAAATTGATGAAAATTCCTGCAAAAGAGCAGGGGAGGCAGGGGATGGACTGGAGCACTCAGAAAAGGGGTTTTTATCTGAGTAATGGCATAAGCAGACTTTAAAACTCCAGCAAGACAACAAAGGACTCTGGCTGCTAGCAAGGCTGTTGAAAAGCCTGCTTTGCCGAGACAGGAGGACTGGGCTCTCTCTTTCGACACATTGCCCTGCAGCAAGATGTTCATTTCATTCAATATCAAGGTGCAACTCCCCCTATTCCCTGGAGGCTGTGCTTTTTCCCCTGGAAGACAACGCCAACCCACCGCTTTGTGCTCAGGCACAATTCACACCCCGATTCACCGCTGCCCTCCGCTGTCACCATCTGTATGGAGAGTGTGAACGGCTGCCCTCATCCCTAGGAGCTTATTTCCATTTCACACTAGCTCACACTACAGGGTGGTGAGACGCAGGTTTTACTTTCCCTGGGTGGGAGATGTTGGTGCAGAAGATGCTAACCCACTAAGAAGCAGGTGTGTGCTCCCCATGCTGAAAAAATCAGCCACTGTCTGGCCATGCTGCATGCGAGTGGGAACCCCTGCATGAAAAACCTCTCCGTCCCAAAATCTGGGTCCGGTCCACTGAATTCTGTATCCTGACAAAGGACCTCTATCTTGCAGAGCCTTCCTGCCCTGCAAAGTGGCAGATAGCTCTCGTTTAGGGCTGCCAAGCATAATACCTGCCGCAGCTACTGCTGACTAATGAGTGACACATAGCTGGCTGCCAGGGATGTCCTTGGGAGAGAAAAGCAGCTCACGGGTCACTGACCGGCAGAGGGCATTAAAAGGAGCATCCAACTGGAACCAGTAACATCACGGCTCCCGTCCAGTCTTGTGCACTGTCCTTGGAGATGGCAAAAGAAGGGAATTTATTTGCTGGGACCCAGGAGCTGCAGAATTTGCAGTAGCAGCATCCCCTGGGCAAGGCTGTGGTTGGGAAGCATCTAGGGGATGTTGGATAGGACTCATGGTGGTGGTCACCTCCGGTCAGCGTTGCCTCTGGCCACCTGCATGCAGACAGCTTTACCTCACCCGAGATGTGCAAAATAATCCCCTCCTCTTACAGGGCTCACATCTTCAGAGAGGGACTAAAAGGAAAATCCTAAACCCACATACAAGTAGGATTCCAAGGAGAAGGACTCAAACGCCTTCCCCTTGAGCCTTCATCAAGAAGCTGGGTCCCTGACAGGGAAGGCGAGGAGCAGCCCGAGACAGGGGGACACAAAGAGGAGATTCAGCCCCAACAGGGACTCACACATCATTTTTAGGCAGCCTGAGGCATTTCAGTAAGCACCTGATGTACTCACCAAGCCCACAAGCATTTTCAAGCTTCCTTACTCCTGCTGCAGTGGGTCTAAGCTTGCTGGAGGCTTGCCTGAGCAATTCGCTGTACCTGAGATATCCAGGTTTCTCTATGCATATTTCACCCACAGTAATTCAACTCTATCAGCAACACATTTAGATTTTTACCTTAAATCTTATATTCCCAACCTGAAGTCTGCAGGGGGAAGCACACACCTGACATGCTCTTAGTAAACAACATTCACACTCGGCAGCTACCCACCAAGAGGAATATGCTCTCCTGGAGTACCCTGGTGAGATAAAATAACCATTTTTCTATACATTGGTGACCCGAGCTCACATTTATTCAGTTTAAATGTGGTATCAAGCTCTAGTGTGACTTTCATGCTAAAAATAATTGCAGTTTTCCAAATGTATTACAGAATTTCTTAGGAGATGGAAGCCCAGGGAGGATTCCCAAAAACTGAATATAAGGCAGAAGAAATGAAAGAATAATTTAAAGCTTTTGAAATTAGATCATTTATTTATTTTTTTTAATATTGTAAAATTCATAAAATCAATGATTCATGGAAATATTTGCCCAGCCATCAAGTCAGCTTTGTAACAGGGTAAATAATTGAGATGCATTTATTACATTATTTATTTGAAAATTCACAACATAAATAATTCAAATTCAGCTAATTATCTCAAAACTAAAGGCTAAAGGGAGAAAACACAGTCCATTAGCCACGGCCAACTGATGGGGTTTCGTTCCCCTTTACCAGGGGATGCACAAGGTCTTGGAGGGACACATCCGTGATCAGGAGCCAACCTCGGGGGTGGTATTAGGGCAGGGGGTGAGGGGACGGGTGCCTCTCCCCTTCCTCCCTCCCATCTCCCTCCCTTTTCTAACCTACAAAAATCTGACGGATGCATGGCTGCTGCTTTCAAATCCTGAACTTCATCAGGAATCTTGGAACAAGCAGCTTCCTGCCATCAGATCTGCTTCACATCTTAGGAAGGGGTTAGCGTCTGGGCTACAGCTGCAAACAGGAACCATAATACCAGATTATACCTCTGTTTTGTAAAACACCACACGAGCAAATGAAGACTTATGCACATGCTTTATATAAAAGCGTGAATTTCTTATTATGCAGTGCCGTTACTGTAATTGGAGCAGCAGCAGATTTGTTTTTAATCCTTGTTTGTTAGTGTGCAGTGGGGATGGGCATCTCACCTCGGGGTGCTGGGGCTGGGGGTGTTACCTCCACCTGCGCATGGCACCGGGGGCTTGGGGTTGAGGGAAATAGGGACTGGATGGAGGCAGGAGGAGGACGTGGTATGGAGAAGAGAGCTCTGGGGTTGTGTTGTGGGCTGGAAGAGTGACTAGGAATGCCCCTTCCCCATCAGTGCCCACCTGGAGAAGGACTGGATGAGCCCTGGCTCTGCCCTCTCCCCAGCCCTCCTGTGCTCAGCCAGTGACTTCTCTCTTGGATCTCACAGGAGCAACATCTAAAACAATGGCTGCAGCTGGTTTTGTGTCCATTTTTCTGCTCATCCCTTGTCACCAGGCCTGGATTTGGCCATGGGCATCATGCTTCCAGGCAGGGGGGATGCAGGTCTCTGCATTTCCCTTCCCTTGGCACCACAGGGGCTCACATCTGCACTGCCCGTGATGGTGCCTGTGCCCTTGCCCACAGCCTGGCGAAGCTTCTGAGGACCACAGTGACCCCAGAGAGGGACAACAAGCTGCAGAGACCCCTTAGCTCCCAGTGGGGCAGGATGAAACCATGGGGACCCTGGCATGGAGCAGCCCGGATCTGCATTCTGCCATCACACGGCACTGCCCACCCCCATGCAGGGGAGAGGGAAGGCTTTGGAGATATTTTCTTTGACAATACCTTTGAAATCTCTCCTCTGATCAGTATGCTGGGGCGTGCTGCATTCAGCACACATCCCCTTGTGCTGTCCTTTGCCAGAAGCCTCGTAGCCTCCCCGTCTCCTTGTACAGAGCTGCCTTTCAGCTCCAGCCCTGCTTTTGTTCCAGCCTTGCCTCTCCCCAGAGGAGTCATTAACTCCGAGCCTCGTCTGCTCTTGCCACCAGCCTGGCGTGACAGCTCCTCTTTGGGAGCGTGGGCTCAGCTCTCAGCTCTGCAGCAGTCGCTCTCGGTGACTTTGGCTCTCATTTTTGCCTAAGCCAGTTATGTCCCTGGCTCGCCAGCCTTGCACAGTGCTTCCATCTGGATGTAATCTGGACCTCGTGTCTCCCCAGGAAGCGGAGAGGAAGCCACTGGTTCTGGCAGAGGGAGAGCAGAGTTATTGAGGACAGCCTGTCGGGGCTAAGCCATGGTGCTGTCCTCTGCCCGGGAGCTGCGAGAGCTGGATCCTGGCTCCTGCCTTGCCCTGCAGCATGCCAAAATCACTGCAGATGTGACCATGCACCAGTGTGCACATCCTGGCCTGGTGAGAAACCATGCAAAGTCTCCTTTTCCTTGGTAAAACTCGCCTTTGTCAGGCAAGAGAGCTGCCTTGGTCCATGGTGAGGGATGCAGCTGCAGGAAAAATAAAAACAGATGTGAAAGTCCCTGGGAGACAGCATCTGGGCAAGGGCATTTCTGCTGGAGAAGGCTGCTGTTCTGCAGCACCCCAGCAGTGTCCTGATGCAGCGGGAAGCCTCTTTGCAGAGAGTGGGCTGCAGAAGAGCCATAAGGCTTAGTTCTCAGTACACGGCATCTGGAAAAGACTTCTCCTCCTTGGTCCAGGTTCCTGGAGCATTTTTCCCTGCAAGGAGGAGGAACACAGCCCTTGCCTTTCCTCCAAGGATGCTGGGAGCTGGAAAGGTGCTGGGAGAGATGACAGCAGCTGTCCTTGCTGTGGGCTATAAATGGTTGCTGACCTCCCCATTAACCTCCGTCCATCCCACTAAGAGCTGCTTCTGCAGAGGTTATGGGAAGATAAAAGGAACAGTGATTGTGCAGCTGATTTTAATGGTTCTGTCTGTGCCTGCCCTGGTCAGGGTCCTACATGCCCCCGCCACCCTGGGGAAGGGCCACATCCAGCACTCTGTTCCTCGCTGTGGTCGGGAACCAGACTCACATCCTCCCCGTGCCTTGCACCAACCACTCACTGAGGCTGAAACGCTTCCAGGCTGTCAAACGTCCGTGCGCTTGCAAGGGAAACCCTCTTCTCCATGCACGCCTGCACTCCATCGCTCCCTGTCACTTGCTCTCACCAAGACCATAAATATGCATCAATTATCTTGTCCAGGACAGCCATCTCGGGCAACCGTGGTTTTAATAAACTATAATGTTATGCAAATTGGAGCTGATGTGTGTTTCTCCCTTTGCGTCTCGGAGACATTTGTGCATGCGGGTAGACACGGCGATATTGCGTTAGCTCCCTCGTTGCTGTGACACCAGGGTTTATAAGTGTGATTTATTTGCCTCTTGTAGCATCAACCAAGCATGTCTCATGCCCAAGCTCCCAAAGATGCTGCAAGGTTCCTTTTTTTGTCTTTCTTCCAGCAGAAATGTGATACAGAGAAACCTCCCCCTTACAAAAGAGGCTTGTCAATATCTGTTGGGGTTTTCAGCACATGGAGGTCTCTGCTGCAGGCATGGGACCCGAACTGCTGATGCCTTTTCCTTCTGCTCTTTGTGCCACACTTGTGGTCACCAACACCAAGGGGTTTTCAGGAGGATTGCTGTTTGCCCCTAAGCACAGAGAACCAAGTAATGCTGCTGAGCCCCCACATCCTCTCACAGTACCTACAAAGACACTAAACTGAATTTTCTAATTTTCTGGGCATAAATCTAATCACAATATTTTTCCTAGAAGCAACATGACCAAAGGCAAGTCATGGTTTATCAATTTATTAAAGGCAGATTTAGGGTGCTTAATATCATCACAGAAACGTTGCATGGCACCAAGGCCTATTGTTATTTCAAACATGTTCAGGGTTCCTGGGAACCCCCCAGGCTCGAAATATTACTGGGGTGACTGCAGCAGGAAGGGAAAGCTAGACTTCCAGGTGAGGCATGGGGTGATTTCTTCCCAGAGAAGCCTGTGCCTTTGGACCATTTCGTGTATCCCAGGCTGGAAAGGGCTCAAAAAACCCCTCTCTCTCATGTTATATTCTCATCAGTACACCCCTGACAGCTTCACCAAAGTTCCCCTTGACCTGCCTTGGACAGAAAGAGGCACAGAGCAATAAGAAGAGTGGAGAAGACAAATATTTGCCAAGCTCAGCCCAAGAACTTCCACAGAACTTTGCTTCCCCCCACCTGTGGCACTCAGTGCAGGGCTGCCTGTGCATTTCTGTTGCATTTGCTCTGCAGAGAGCTGGCAGTCAACATTTCGGGCACCTTAGAGAGTACCAGAGAGGGAGCTGGAGGAGCAGAAGTGTTCTATTCACAGACTGCCTTACCCTCATTTCCCTCACTGGTGCTCAGCAGTCCTGGAGCTTGCAGAGCTGAGACCTGGCTTTGGGCACAAAAAACGCCCAAAGTGATCTGCGAGGCTATTCCCGACATCAAGCTAACCAGGAACTGGCTCTTTTTCTTTATGCAATGTGGTAACAAATACCCTTGGCTGCTCATCATGGAGGGGTTGTTGCGCTCCTTCCACTAGAGATGGGGAAACTGAGGCACAAACCTACTCACTACAACGAGCTGCAGGCTCAGCCTCTCCAACATTTTCTTTCCTGGAGAGCAATTCAGAGGGAAAAAAAAAAAAAAAAAAAAAGGCACGACTGATTTATTATAACAAAGCAAGCCAGCTCAAGCACCCCTCCCCAGCTTTCCAACAAAAGCAGAGCTTCACCCAGACGTTTTATGGGCGCAGCGTGACACTCTCCATAGAGACGGAAATGTTTATTTAGCCAAAACCCGACGTGCCCCCGCCGAACGGCCTCGTCAGGCATTTTTCAAGCTGCCCTGATTTATACAAAGCCGGGAGCTGCGGCCCAGCCTCCCTCGCCCTTGCAGAGGGATTTTTCTCCCAAGGCTGGATGCTTTTCACTGCAGCCGTGCTGGGAGCCCTGCCCAGGGCCAAGGCGCTTCTGCGAGCACCAGAGCTCGCTCGACTGAAAGGTCAAGGGATGGAAATGGAAACATGCCCTAAAAAAGAAGAATTCCCGGGTGTGGGCAGCAGAGATTGTTCATCTCGGGCTGTTTACACAAGGAGAAGCTGCTCCGAAATAACCCCGAGCAGGGCAATGGCTGGTTTTACAGCCTGTTCCTTCAGTGACCTGCTGGTTATTACCTGACCGGGAGATTTAATGTGTCGGGGGGGTGAGGGGTGGCTGCTTTCCTCCCCCCAAACCGCCCCTTTCCGCCCCGTAATGGGCTTCATCTGCTGAGCAGAGCCAGCGAGGCCGCGGGGGCTGCAGGGGGAGCCTGGATCCCATTAGCAAGCACTGGGATCCTGCAGGAGAGGAGCCATGGAGGGGGCTCGGGGAGTGCTGAGATGCTTTGGGGAGACCCTGCCCTGCATCTTGCAGGGGTAGAGGGTGGCTGATTCTCCAAGGGGTTCCCCAGCTCCAGGCTGGCCCCGTGGGAGGACTTCTGCACCCCTTGGGGTCCCCAGAGGTGTCCCAGGAGCCACCCCCGTCTCAGCATCGCTTGCACACGTGCTGCTTGCTTCGGGTCTGCTAAATTCAGCAAGTGGGGTTTGCCAGCTCCCTTCCAAGGTCAGACCTGCCCGTGGGTGAAAAACAATGCAAATTCGGTTTCAAGCCAGCCAAAGGTCGAGCTCTGGAGCATCCATTGGGAGCAAGGTTACAGAATTGGAAAACAAAGCATGAACCCCTCCGGTTCCTGTTTGGTTTCTGCAGTCCCTCTCCCCTCAAATCCTGCAAAAACACTGAGCCCTTTGACACGGGAGGACAACTCGCATCCCAGCGGGGCTGTTTCCAACCAAGACATGAACAAACCTTTAATAAAGCGGATTTAATTCATAAACGTATGGCAGGCTGCGAAGCTTTCCCTGATGTGCCTCGGTGTATCCGCAGGCTGGAAACATCCCACGGCTCAAAGGCTTTGCAGGCAGCCCAAGGAGGTTGCGTGGGTCAAATGCAGCCATCCAGCTTCTGCAAACTGCAGGCTGTGGGAAATGGGGGCTGGAGGGTTACGGGAGAAAACAGCTTTTCTGCTGAGACAGCCACGCTGGAGCAGGCTGGGGGCAATGCAGGCGTGGTGGAACAAGAGCTGGCTCCTGCCACCTACACCCTGATAGGCAATTCTTCTGGCTTTGGGGTACCCTGTGCATATTTTCACCCTGCTTCCAGTCTCTGCAGTGCTTCCAGCCATGATGTGCTCAGCTGGCCAAAATCTGGGGCTGTTCTCACTTGCTGGTGACCTGCAAAGCCCTTCAAGAGCCCCAGCTGAGTGCTGCTCAGGGAGGGGAGAAGTCTGCCCCTGGTCTAGGCTTTGGTGGTGCTGACATCCAGTAGCTAGGCACAGAGAAGGAGGATGGCCCATGCTCGGGAAACAATATCGCCCCTAATCCCCAAATTGTGTCTCCTGGGGATCGTTAACCAAACATCTTGTCCACAGCTTAATTGTAGCCAATTATGCCAGCGGGGAAAAGTGCACCTTCATTGTCTGGACACAAAGAGAAGCTGAGCAGGAGAGCTGGATCAATCTACTCAGAGGAAATGTAACAAATGGGGCTTTGTGAGTATCTTTCTTCTTCCTTTCTTTTTTTTTTTTTTTTTTTTTTTTTTTTTTTTTTTT
>CM021787.1:1401401-1430305 GCA_011076525.1 Nettapus auritus | reverse complement strand
AAAGTGTTTCTTTAAAGTCCTTAAAAATGGAATGAAGAAAAGTCCCAGCTGAAAAGGTCATGCTGAATCTAAAAAGAAAATAATGGGGTCTCTTTCCACACATTTTAACTGGGGGAGGAGGACAGTGTGCTGGGAGCATTTTGGTGTCTCTGTGCTGTTTGTGGTGAGGGAAGCCCAGCACCCAGCTCCGGCAGCTGCAGAACAGCCGCCAGGCTTCCCCTGCCCTGCATCCCAGTACATCCCAGTGCAACCCAGTGCCTGGTGGCAGCTAGAACCACTCCTGCAGGTGCCCATGCTTACATTGGTAACATTGCAGCTGGTGGGGAGGTGGCTCCAGTTTGGCCAATGCTCATCTCACCTGCCCGGTGCAATGGCCTGGGGCGTACCCAATTGCAGGAACCACCATTTTACAGATTTTCTCGAGTCACAGCCATCCATTTCCATCACTTGGACTTGCTCCCTGGTGTCGCTGCCTCCTGGCTGCTCTGAACTGGGTGACAGCTCCAGGCACGGTCTCAGGTGCCACGTTGACACCACTGCTCTGTCAGATGGGGTAAGAGCAAGATGGATTTCACGTGGTGCATACCACCAGAGGGGGAAAACCCACCTGTAGGACACATCCAGCCTCCCCCAGAGGTGCTGGCAGAAGAACCAGGTCTCCCAAACCTCCAGGACCTCGTCCCAAAGCAGCAGGAGCTGCAGGCGTGCTGCTCACCCAGGCACACATAGCTGCTTTTGCAAAGTGGCCAGGATCTGCTGGCATGTCCTCAGTCCTCTGGGCTGGTTAAAGGGATGGAGGGGGAAATAAAGAGGAAAATGTATGATTCACAATGAGCAAGAGCAAAAGAAACATGTGGCCAGAAAGAGGAAAAGCAGGCACGGGGCCAGCACAGCCAGAGAACAGGCCAGACAAGGGAGAGGAAGTGTCTAAGAGCGAATCTCTGTGTATTTTCTACTAAAGTGCTCTGAAAGGCAGACAATTCATTGAGTGTCTGCCTCATCTCCTACTCCAATTAATTCAGCAATAGAAAAACCTCACACAGGCTCATCAGCCACGCTCTTCCTTTCATGACTGCTTTCCATCAGCTTATGCATATTTAAAACACCTCAGTCCTTGATGCGCAGCAGGCATGCAACTCAGAGGAGCTCCTTTCCAAAGAAGTCTCAGGTGAAAAGAGCCCATCACTTTACACCATGACGAAGGACAATTGGATGGTGACATGAAGGACACAGGACTGGGTTCTCATCCAGCCCAGGTTGGTGGCAACCAAGAATCACCACATTCTTATGGCAATTTTAACAGTTTTACCTAAAAGTGTTGGGGAACAAAGTTGGATATTTTCATCTCATATCTCACCATCACTGGTGGACTGGTTGATGGTCCTACAGTGAGTCTTGGACCACACCAGCCTGCTCAGAGGGGCATGAGGAGGAGTTTCTGCAGACCATAGCTGGGAGGTAATGCTGGAAGAGGACCTCTTGCCTTGGAGGACGTGCACGTAGGTTAAAATCTCTGCCTCCAGGACAGCCAGACTTCACAGATTTCAACTAAAACAGAAAAGAAATGAAGCTGCCCTTGGGAATGGGAACTTCCCCAGCCCACACAGGAGCCCCATGTTGTCAAAGTCCTGAGTCTGTGCATGGCCAGGTCTTGGCCAGAGACCTTCACAGAAAAGCCAGGGAGCTGCAAGGAGGGGACGTCAGCAGGTGGTGCTCTTCATCCGAAATCAGTGCCCCAGACTGTGGGATTAGGGGAAGCTCCTATAGCTCCGGGCATCCTTCTTAGTGCCGAGATATAAAACAGAGGTCTTGACTGCTCATGACCATTAAACTGCTCAGAGAATTGACTGTAAAAATAGCACATTCACTCAACAGCTCCATTCCCTCCGATACATCCCAGCCATGAGCAGAGGCTTTAGTGCTTCTCATACCTGCACGGAGATTGCTAAAGCCGACACATAGAGCTGGTGGGATGGACCTGGTGCCTCCTGCCCCAGAAAAGTGGCTTGGGTGCTGCCCTCATAACCATGAGGCGTCCATTCGGTGGTGGGTCAGCTCTTAGCTGCTCGTCAGCTGTCAGCTGGACATGTTCCTTTGAAGGCTGTGGCATTTTTTGGGTTTCGGGGATGCTGTGTGTCTGCCTGTGGGGGATGAAGCACAAGCAGCACTGTAAGGGGCAGGATGCTCCCAGCACGGCTGTCAGATCTCTGGTGTCAGGAGCATCAGTGATGCTGACAGCCAGGGATGGGGGAAAACCAACAATAAACACTGAGCCTAATTGGTCTGGAGCACTTGGGAGCACACGGAGAGGCTGGGAAGACCCCGGAGCCTGCTGGTTGTGGTGGTGACACCTCCCTGGGAAGACCCCAGAGCATCGAGGGTGTCAGTGCTGTGCCCGGGGGTGCTCTGATCTCTCCAGCTGGTCTCTGAAGAGTGACCACGACAGCCTCGAGGTCTCATTTTTGACAGCCCTTCAGATGACTCCTCAGACAGCACAGCTGGCATGAAACCATGTGAAATTGTGGCTGTTTTTTACCAGGCTTCCCGACACGCTGATATTCCTGGCACACGTTTGCAACTCTTCTGGCCAGCTGACATCTTTCCTCCTTGTGCAGTGTTTAGGCAATTCTGAAGTCATTTTTCTCCATGTCAGGGTCTGAGCCTTCTCTCACCTTCTCCGATATGAGGAGCTGGTATTTGGGTGGAGGAAGAAATGCAGTCACGCCCTCCAAAACACTTCTAAAAACAGCCTGGTGATACAAGGAGCAGAGCAAAAGAGTTTGGGTTAATAGCTAATATTTACAAAATACGTCATTTCTTCTGAAAGCCTTTGGGGAAGCTCAAACAATCCATTCAGGCTGTGACACGCATCCGGGCAAGAAATACAATGTACCCTGGGCTCATGAGCCAGCAGACCGCTATTTGTATGCAGTGCCAGTCCTCGGGAAAACTGCTTTGCTCTGCAGGCCGTCCTCAGACGGGAGCACTGCTGGGTGGGCATTTGGTGAAAGCGCTGAGTGCTCCTTCGGAGCAGCGAGCAGTGAGAAAAGAGGCACTGCATTGCCTTGGGGTGATGCTGAGTGCCCAAGGATATGCAGGAAACCTCTGCCAAGAAGGAATGGGACCAGGGAGACAAGAAGGAATGGGAGCAGTGAGAGCAGGGGACCAAGTCAGGGCTCTGCCCTGGGTGTTATGGACTCGCTCTGTCTTTCCCCTGCTGTCCCTCCGCCCCCAAATGCTGCGTGGGCTGTGCAGTGACTGCACTCAGCCAGCCAAAAAGAGGCAATTTCCGCAAGTCTTTACTGCATTTATAATTAAGAGGCACCGCGATTTCCTCCCAGCTGAATTGCCTTGGTAGGTCAGAGCTTGAAAGGGGCTCGCTTTGAAGCAAGGACTGGGGCTGTTCAATTGGTTATTGATTATTAGCCCGGCCTCAATAAGAGCAGGCATTAAGACAAGAAACTCTCGGTCCGAGATCTAAGACCTTGCAACAGCTCTTAGAAAAATGGGGTTTATTTATTGAAACACTGGCCCAGTAAAAGCAAATGTGATGACACCTATTGATATTTGATTAGGGTTTTGCCAAGGGGCTAGAAATACATTATTAAATAAGCCTACTACCTATTATAAACAAGAAAAAACTACACTACTGTCCCCTGCTGTCCCATATAGCCCGTGTGTCTGTCTCCATCTGTTGTTTCTCACTGCAGTGTTCAGCTCTTTGTGGGCGAGAAACCATCTTTTTTGTGCTGAATGCCAAACGCAGAGCACAACTGGGCCTGATTTGGGGCTGAGGTGTCTCGGTGTTGCAATAACAAAGACAAACATCATTGATTGTCACGAATTAGGACACGTTGCAAACACCGAGGGAGGACAGGGAGAACACAAAGCATCTGAAGAGATTGGGAGGGAAGGTGGTGTTTGGTTTGTGGATGAACACATCTGTAATTGCTTGGTAGACAAGATGGGGAGGAGAGGAACAGTCTGTTATTTGGGGTAAAATCTGTCTCACTGCCTTTTATCCATCCAAAGTTAGGTATCTGGTCTAAAGTCTCTGCAACAAACACAGCAAACTCTACAGGTGTGATCTGGTTGCTTATAAAGACATATATATCTGTACCAGATAAGATCTGTAACTCACAGTGTGAGTTACTACAGGCCTGTTTATCCCCACATTGCTTGGGGCACCTTGTTGGCCAGAACACCACCGACTTTCAGATGGATAGAGATACATGGGATGAGTCCTGTGCTTCCAAATTTATTGGGAAAGCTATGGGGTTTCACTGCTCCAACTTCCAGTACACTGAAAATGCAAAGTTTGGGCAGTAGCCCAGGGACCCCTCAGCAAGGCAGCACACAGCTCACTGCAGGGTTTCCCAAGGAAAGTGCTGCTGGAGACGTATGGTCAAAGGATAAAAAATATGTTTTGTGGGGGGATGTTATGGTAGCTCTGCATCACCTTTCCCCCTCCTGACACCTCCCTTTGCCAGCCTGTTCCTCTCCCATATTTCCCAACTGAGTACAAATCAACTAAACCCTAGCCTGCTCCAGACATTGTAGGTTGTTTCTTCTGTTTTAGGTAGAATAGTCCTAAAAGCAGGTTTCTTCCCACTCTGACTGTTGGATTAAAGTCATGCCCTTGGGCTGGAAGCCTTGCATAAGGTTTTGCAGCAGGAGATGTGTGTGTGCAGAGAAGCACGAACCCACTGGGAGCCTTTGTGTAAGCTGTGGTGTATGTCCATGCACGGGTGTGCATGGGATGCCCCTGAAATCCTACAGTGATCAATTAGGAATGTGAGAGGGAAGAATTACGCAGCCCCCATGGGGAAACCAGCTTTGCATAGCCAGAAATACGTGGAGAAAGCTGTACACTCCCCACATGCCTGCATCCAGCAGAGCAGAGGCCATGCACTGGGAGGCAGCACTGGGAGGCACTGGGATGAGACAGCTCTGAGCTGGCTGGGCTGTGCAGCCCGGCTGGCAGGGCAAGGAGTGGATCTCTGGATCTCTGGATTCTCGCAAGGAAGATCTCTGTTCCATCCCTCCTCTTCTGCATTCATGGCTACCGATGAATATTTTACAAGGCGTGAAATATTTACGGTCGGAGTTGACCTTTTTTGTTGCTGATACATCACACGTGGTTAGATGTGATCCTTTCTCGGTGACATTTCCTGAGCCAGGAAAAAGTCACAAACTCCACCAAAGCTGTTCCCACGCTCAGCTCAAAAGCAAGAAGAGTTGACCCTGAACAGAACCACCGGGTCAGTTCCACCAGGCAAGAGATAACCACATGCTGAGAGCTCACTCCTGGACCTGAGGAGGGCTCCAGCTGAGACAGGTGGACCTGTTCAGTGCCCAGAGCTGTCCCTCTGCCCAAGGCCCTGATGGGTATTTTAAGTTTAAAGGATCTCAGCAGTTCCCAGAGTCTGGCAGGTGCCCAGACAGGACATCCTGAAGCACGGAGATTGGCCCAGGGATGGGAAGCAGGTTCCCCCATTACTCATGAAAAGGGATGAGAGGGGTCCTGGGAGGATGAAAAATGGCACAGGCACTGCTTGTAAAGTTCAGGCATTTTTAGGATTGTCTGTATTTACAGGTATGTCTCAAAATCAGCTATTTGCCTGGCCAGTGTATTCCCTTTGTCCCCATTCACCACTGTGAACTCTCATCCTAAAACATGAGACAAGACACATCCTTTTAACACTCTGCTGAACTCCTCAGGGAGCTGAAGACCTGCCACATCCCCCAGTTTTAGGTCAGATTTCAAGTGTTCATACCGTGATGACACTGACCTCCTTTTTTTTCTGCCCCTCTTTGTAGGTGTCCCAGTGCAGACAGCTCTGGGAAGAGCTTCTCCTGATAAACCTACTGCCCGTGGGTGGACCTGAGCACCATTTCCATTGCACATCCTCCTTTGCAGCCAAGCAGCCTACAGAGCCAGCCAAGCCCAAGGGTGAAGGAGGATCCCGGCCTCCTCCCTGGGAGCAAGGAGGGTTTGGGTGGCAGGAACCACAAGGAGCAGAGCATCCCTCCTCCAATGCCCAGGCTGTGGGTTCCCATCGAGGATGGGGTCCTGGGACCAGCTCCAGCCCAGCCCAGCTCTGAGCAGCTCAACCCATCACGGCTGGGCCAAACCAGCTCTGCCTTTCCAAAGCTGCTCTCAGCTCTTCTCCCATCTGCTGCTCTCTGGCACGGAGGCAGCAGCAAAGGCAGAGCTTTGGGTATCTGCCACCAGGCCCACTTTGCATTCAAAGCCATCCCACATGTCTTGAGCTCCCACTCAGCCCAGAGCAGCTGCAATTCCTAAAAAAAAACAAGTGTCAGAAGATGATACTCAAAGCAGCATTAAGCACAAGTGATCGGGCCATGCACCAGCAAAGGCTCCCAGTTGCACAGACCTCAGCTTCTCTGACACGATTTTAAGGAAGAAACTGCCAACCCGGCACTGACTTTGAGCTCATTTAAATAGAGAGTTAATAACTCCTCTTTAGTTTTCCCTTCTGATGCCTTTTCCCTTTCTTCTCCCTTTTCCAGTCTATTTCTTCTCCCTCTGTTTTCTCCTCTTTCTCCCCTTGCCCTTTCCTCTGAAGAAATGAGCTCAGGATGAAGAGTATCTGTTTTCTGTTTGCTCTGCGACTATCATTACTGTTCCCCGTGCCTCTGCTGTCTGAATCCTGAAGACAGGGTGCAGTAAATGGGATGTTTAATCTTGCTGTCAGGCCCATATATCATTCCCCAAGCTCCTTCTGGGGTAGCGAGAGCAGCTCAATTGACAAAACAAGCCAAGGAATGAATAAACCAACAGAAAGCGTTCAGCCCCTGTTATTAATCCGAAGAGAGCCGCGGGAAGGGAGAAGCACACAGCAGTGCCTCCCGGTCCCCAGCAGAAAGGGACACACTGCCCCAAGCACGTGTCCATCTCCCGCAGCTTCTCCCCACGAGCGAGCTGGTCAGTGCCTCTCACCGGCGTCCGGGAACCATGGGAAGCAGCAGCAATTTCCCCTCCTCCCGCGAGTCTCATTTCCAGGGCGAGATGGACTTAATTGGTGTCTCCTCCAGGCACTGGCTTCCGCTGCATCTCAGAAGCGCCTGGTGTGCTCCGAGGTGCTGCTGTCGTGGGGAATGAGGACTCATTAAGCTGATGGGAGGCTGAGGGGAAGTGGCAAGTGAAGGCTGCATTTCAGGAGCAGCCTTGCTCGGTGCGAGGCCGGCGGCATTTTGCTGCGAGCCTCCTGCACGCCCAGCAAAGCCATCTGCACGGGGCGAGGGGTGCCTTCGTCCCCAGGGGTGGCAGCTCACACGGACACTGGCAGGGTATTTAGCTCTGTGCTTTCGAGCTCAAAAGAGCCTGTCAAACTGAGCTCCTCTAAAAGGAGCTGAAGCATGATTTCTTCCTACATCCCCCTCTAAAATGACCAGTAGTGGCCATTTCTAAGCCCTCCCATAGGGATGCTGAGGCCAGCACAAAGCCCAGAAGTCTCCAGGATTTGTGGTTTGGAAGGAGCCGCCCAGCCCTCACACCATCCCCAGGAGGGGAAACAGCCTGAACGTGATCCAAACACCTCACCTGCCTCTGACCCCTCCTCGGACACCTCAGCTTGGCCGTGGCAATGCCATGCCCAGGATGAAACCAGCAGGAGGACGCTGGAATCGAAAGGATTTTATTTCTTTCCACCCAGTTTCCTGGTGCTGGGCATATTCTAGATGTAACAGTCCCACAAAAATAGGGATGGCGAGGTGGTGTGTTCAAGGGCACAGAGCCAGGCACTGATAGAGGTGTTTGCCATGAGGTGTTCAGCCCTGTATGGGCACAGCGATGGGATAAATGCATGTTGCAGATACCATGCATCACACGGGGCAGGACTGCTGGTGGGAGCTGCCTCCTGGCTTAGACCTCCCGGCCTCAGACCCCCAGACCTTTTGGCCTCAGACCCCCAGAACTCCTGACACTCATACAGGCACAAAGGAGAGCGTGGGAGGTGCTGTGCCAGCAGCAGTGCTATCCTGAGCTCCCTGGGCAGAGGATTACTGAGAGGAGAAGCCCCTCCATCTGCAGAGGGAGGACGGCAGCCTCCCCAGGAGACACGTGCCCTGCCGGCCATCACAGCACTCAGGATGATGAAGACGTTTGTTAATGGAGCTGAGGTAAAAGGCTCGACTCATCCAACTGCGAGAAGTTTCTGGAGGTGCCCACCAGAATAATAATTGCAGCATTAAGCACTGGGAGGATGCTTAGCAGCGCTGTGACAGCAGGCAGGACCATCAGACGGCCAGGAACGCACGCACACAGCCACACGGAGGCGGGGAGCTGGGGGGGTTAAAGCACATCCAATTGCTCAGGCGGTGGGGGCAGGGGACAGGAGGAAAGACGATTTCAAAGGTGGAAGGGAATGCTTTTAAGCGTAAACAAATGGAGCATCTGAGATCCCAGCTCATGACGGGGATGGATGCCGAGATCAGCATTATACCTCTGTGCATTTTAATGGGAAACAGCTGCTTGTCTGCGTGGTCAGGGGAGGACAGGAGCTTTTAGGGAATTGTTTTCACTCACCTGCAGGACTCGAAAGACCTCCTAGCATTGCTTGGGAAGCCCATGTCCCCCTCCTGGTGGTCCCTCAGATGCCCAGGGCCTGGCAGGAGGACCAGGCTCTGGGTGCGAAGACTCGTGTCCACACACACACTGGTGGGACATCTCCAGCAGAGCTGTTCTCAATGGAAATCAGTTCTGATGAAGCAGAAGGATTCATCTCACCGTGCACAAAGGCTTTACTGACCCCTAGGACAGCTGGGGGTTGTGGCAGCTGGGTGATCTGTATTTCAGCCCTGTTTCTGACACTAAATTCATGAGCAATATCTTAAATAGGTTCAAAGCCAGTTCCTTCCCCGTTCCTCAGTTTCCCTTGGTTTGACATAGCAATGATGCTTACTGGTGTCTGTCATCAGGAAGGTCTGAAGGGTGCAGAGCAGTGCAAAGTTACCATGCTGATTACAACCAGAGCGTATTCTCATATTCCAAGCCGCAGTGGAGCAGACAGGGCTCTCAGCACACCCCAGTGAAACCCTAAGGAACTCAAGCACTTATTGCTCTTATTTATATGAACATTTGATCAATAGTGACATAGCTGCTATGAGAGCTGGAGCAAGCAATGCATATAACAGGGAAATAAGAGAGAAAACATTTCTGTTTGGGGCTGTGATGTAGAAATGACATCCAGCGCACCAAGAGTTGAACCAGGAGCCCTGAGCCTGCTCTGCTCAGCCACTGGTTGGCACGGGGCCTGCGAGGTCAGCTCTACCGCAGTGTGGGATTCATAAAAAAAGCCCACAAACTGTCAAAAAGCCATTAAAAATGCAGCCGTTACTTCTCGCAAGAAGACATTCTGTCTGCATTGCCTTTCCCCACACCTACGCAAACAGCGGCGTGTTAGGACAGGACCGTAGCACCCTCCTGAGCAAAGATTAGTAATACAAAAAGGGAAAAGCAAAGCAAAACAAAACAAACAAAAAAAAAAACAACCTAGATAGGGATCAGCTGTCACTTCCAATCAAAACATTCCTCAGTGCCCTGTTTTCCCCCAAACTGCCACCAGCATGGCAGCGCTGTGCCTGCCCCGGCTCCACGCTCCCCCATCTGCAGCAGGGAGGTGATGGATGGCAGCTCCTCCTCGGCAGGGTTCCCAAGGCTTGGACCTTCTGCCCAGGACCTGCCAGCTCCTGGGCTGGGCAAACAGGGCCAGCAACCCCCCCCCCCCCCCCCCTGCACGCCCCGCGACAGCCCTGCTTCTTCCCCATGGCACCTCCCACAGGCTGGGAGCCCATTTGCCTTCTACAATCAGAGCTCATTTAGTTATTAGTCTTCATGTTGCCTCAAAAGCAACAACAGAGGAATGTAAAGTTGCAAAATGGAGTACTGAGGAAGAAGGAAATGAAAAATTTTGGCACCTCTTCACCTTAAGCTCGCTTCAGGGTGTATGTTTAATGTGATAAAGTTGTTCGGGAGGTGGTAACATGATTTTTTGCTCCCACAGGCCCTTCCACGCTGCTGTCTGGTTACCTAGCTGGGCTCACACTGTGCAATGAAGGCATCCCAAGTGCAGCTGGATTGTTTCTCTCCAGGGTCCAGAAAGGCAGAGTCAGGGAGTCTTGAGCAGAAGGTGCCTTGTCCTTATGCTTGGTGATAGATGCCATCGTGACACTTAAATCTAGTACAATTAGCTGCTGCTCTGAACATTGCCCCAGCCTCTTTGTGGCAGAAAGTCTCCAGAGGTCATGGATGGCTGAATGTGGCTGTAGCATCCTGAGGAATAGGATTCCTGAGGAGCATCCTGAGGAAGAGGTTGTAGCATCCTAGAGGAAGCAAGCAGAATGAGATGGAAGGCAGCCAGGCTTTGATGGTGGCTGTATGGTGCCATCCCTGTGACAGCAGAGGTGTCCCTGGAGACTCTGAGAAGCCCCTTCCAGATGGGTGCATTTGTGGCTTCCTTCGGCGAGAGGTTCCAGGATGAAGCCCAGCTTTGACAGCTAGTAGAGGGGAGATGAATCCCTGCCTAGTGCTGCTGGCCAGTCCTGGTGTGGATTAGATTACTCAGAAATTAAAAGGGAGAAAAAGTGACTGCACATCCCAGTTAAACAGCAGCTGAACAAAACTGAAGGAGAGCATAGGCTGGAAAAAGCCAACAACTGGCGTGTTGTGGAGCCAAGAAACACACAGTGCAGAGGGTCTAGCTTGAGACAACTACAAAGAAAAGACTTTTCCTGCAGTTTTTCCTTGCTCTGAACAACCCTTTCTCGGCATGTGCAAAAGCCACTAGACAATCAGTCTGGATTAGTGAGACATCTGATTAAAACAAGCGCCAAGAACAATGGCTGCTGATGATGAGCAAGATTGGATTTAGGTCACATTAAAACACTGTGAATAAATCATCCCACTGAAGACCAATTACACCAGATTCTTTGATTGATGAACGGGAAAAAAAATGTACATTCTGATACATTTCTGTTGATTTCTAGGCTGTCCTTTAACCAATTTTTGCCCAGAACAAAGCATGTTGCTCTTCCAAAAAAAAAAAAAAAAAGTGTAGGACTGATGTGGGACAGAGCAGAAACAGCTTGACCTGCATTTGTTCGAGTGTAACCTAAAGCAAGTTACACTGGGGCTGTGACTATCTGTAAGGCAATGGAATAAGGAAATAAGGACCAAACTTTCTCCTCATGCAGGGACTATTGGCTGTCCCCTGACCCTCACTGTAACTCAGCCTAGCTCCCCTTTGGAAAGCTCCCTCTAAAACCCATGGCAGTTCTCTGCTCCAAATTACAGAGCCCTGCAAGAATTAGCCTGTCTGGGGTCTTCTGAAATCCCTGAGACCTTTTTCAGCTTTTAACTCTCCTTTTTCCAGGTTGTTTCTGTTCTTCACCAGGCAGCTTCACCTCTTATCCCTCCTCTGTCCCATCTTCTCTCTCTCGGTGATTCTCTTCCTCCATTTTCAACAACTATAATAACTTATATTTAAATTTAAATTAAAGAAGTAGAAACTGTGCTGGGTCCTTGTTTACTTTGGAAGTCACAGCTTTTTGTGTCCTACATGAGGCAGGCTCTGGCACAGCTATGCTGGCAGCTGGGCCTTGGTGGCTGCAGAGAGAGCTGTCCTTTCCATATGATTGTTTTAGTGATCCCCTCAGGATGGCAGGAACGTTCCTATCCTGTAATAAATATGCCTGGACTGCCACCGAGGTGAAGGAGAAAGGATTAGTTACTAATCTTTTCTAATAGAGAAAACCAAGTTAACAAGTTTATTGATTTTGGTAAATAAAGCTCTTTCTGCTCTTGCCTTGTTTATACAATCATATATTTAGATAAAGTGCATATTGCCAGCCCCGTGTGCTGCGACTCAGCCCACCCCTGGTGCACACTGGGCCAAGCCACCCTTGGAAGTTCTTGAATTCAGATCACTTGCTCCCACCAAAAATACCACTGGAATATTCAATCCCTTTGCTAAACATCTGTGAAGCACTAATTGGTTCTGATTTCATTCCTAACAAAGAATGTGAGAAGCTGAGCAGAGCTCAAAGGCAGCTTGCTCTAACCTGCCTCGCCACAGGGGACGTGCTTGCTAGGAATCAATGGCGTAATCCATTTTGTTCTGTCTTGCAATACACTCTTACATTTAAGCCACAAGGGCATTGTAGTTGTGATGCCAAATTAGTGCTGGCACAGAGTATGTGCATCACCTGCGCCTGGCACATCACCTTTACAAACAAATTCCTAACTGTATTGCATTTGGCATCCTTTACAGTCCAGGGGTTATCCAGAGTTTAGCTGCAACTTTGACATCAGTGATGAAGCATCACGGGAATTTGGTTCACAGCCTGACATAACACCAAAAACAACTTTTCTTATGAAGACGTGAATTACAATAGATCTTTAAGTATATATTATTACCAACCATAACACAAGGTTATGTATGATTAATCACATGATGATTATATGTTTATTCCTATAGTTGTGTGCATGACAGCCTCAGTACACTCTGAAGAGTCTGGCATAATCCATGTATTTACATAAGCATATTTTTGATTAACAATATCCTTTGATCCTTGGTTATCCATATAATTAATCTATCCTTGATTTTGGTTTCATAAACTGGTGACCAGATAAGGCTAGGAAGAGCTCATCTTTTAAAAGAGTAAATAGAGGATACAGGTTAGTGAAAGAGAAATAAATAAAAAGATAAAGACATTTCTATGAGTCACCTAAATGAGATAGTTACGAAGAGAAAAAAAATTATTTGTCATTGTAATATAAGAAAAAGGATAGTTGGTTTCATGAAGTATTTTTTATTCTTTTCCCGGAATCTGTCTACCTAAAATTCTTTGAAAAATGAACTCACTAGAGGAGTCCAGACATTAAAGCTGTTCTCCCAGTAGATGTATTAGAAGACCAGCAGGGCTTCCAGCAAAACTAGACTCAACTTTCCTTTTCATTCGAAAGCAACCGTCAAACATAAACTAACACAAATATTTAAAAATCTTTCAGGGTTTCTTTATACATTGCAAAGAAATCACAGCGTGATAGAATTTGCTTTCTAAAAGCCATCCTTTGAAGGTCACCTTAAAAAAATCCCAGGAGAAAGCAAAGACCGAAATGCCTTAAAAGGAACTTTCCCGGCCATCAATTCAGCCCTTGCTATTGCTGGCAGCCACATAATAAAACCTATTCATAAAGCTCCATTTTAAACTACGTGGGCTTCTTGCCTCCACTGCTTCTGCTGGAACCTGTTCCAGGACCTCACTTTCTCCAAGCTTCGAGACCTTCTAATTTCCGGACTCAGTTTATTGATGGCCATTTTGTAAGGATTTGGTGCTGGGCCAGCCTCGTCCCTCGGTTCTCCTCTCTGCACGGCAAATCCCTGTGCTGCGCTGCTCGGGGAGACCATCATATCTGCTCCTCTTCTCCCCTTCTCCTGGGCAGACCAAGACATGACCTGGCCCCCCCAGCCCCTCTGCAGATGGACCAAGAAGAGATTTTTCCCAAGGGGAATCTGGAGCAGCTACCTTGGCTTCTTGCTCCGAGCAACCTGCTGAAGGAACCCTTCTCTTTCCATTGACAGGGCAGTTTAAAGACATTAGGCTGCTGAAGCAGCTTTTTGTGAATGGTCTTTCTGCCAGCTTTTGAATGTCCCCTACCCAGATCACCCTAGAAATCCCTCTCCCAGACCCAGCCTGACTTCCCTGCTCAGACAACACACAAAAGGGGTAGTGAACACATCCATGTGTTGGATCAGTCACATAAAGCCATGAATTAGCCTTGACATCAGGAAGCAGGATTAGCCCTCTGGTAGGCAAGCTCCAGGTACTGCAAAGCTGTGCTTCTTCCTGCCCTGAAAGGAGCAAAGATATCCTGAGATCACAAATGGAGCTGCTGTCATGCTGGGAAACCGGAGAGGAGACAAGACCTTGTAGCTTTTACTTGGATGTGTCTCCCTAGCCAGGTTCTACATGGGGTGGAGGTGTACAGCCGGAGAGAACAGTATTCATCTCCTCCTGCAACATCAGAGCAAAATCTGCATTTCCTGATCTCCTGTCGGGTTTTACAGCCAGACAGGTACCTGGCAGCATGGCAGCTAACTGGCTTCCCAGCATCTCCACGGCAAGCGTCTGAGCAGCATTGTCAAAACCTCTGAGAGCTGGAAATAATCGAACCAGAGACAAAGGTCTCCAGGAAACCATAGCAGCTTCAACATCAGTCCTTATGTAAACAAAAGTGAATTACTTTTATGTAAGAAAATCTTGTATTTGATTTTTTTTTAAGTGGATTTTTTCACTCCAAGATTGTTATAATTGTGTGTGTGCTTTCTTATGTTTCCAGTGACAGGACATAATGTGACATGCCACTCCGTGTTCGTGGTGACAGAATGCAACGTGACACATTAGCTACTACTCCTGCCATGTCACAATGTGACAGAGAGTGCCATTCTGAATGAAAATGCAGCAGTAATACAGATTGTACAATTATTTTGACCATTTCCCACTTTGCTTTTGACCAGCTAAGGCAGTTTCTGCTTGCTACTCATTAGAGTAATTTTTCTAAGGAGCCGCCTGTTTGTGCTGTAATGAAAATTTGACACTTCAAACAAGAAAAGAAGACAAGTACTTAGCACGCTAATTAGAGCAGAAACTATTTTCAATATCCTAGGAAGGTGACTCCAGTCTAACGCTGAGCAACACTACAACTAGCTCCTGCCATCCTGCCATACAACCCAGCATTCTCACCTCCGCATAAAGATCTCAAAAGCCCTTTGCAAACACTAATAAATTAAAATTGTTTTTTTTCTTTTTTCTATCTCCTTTTCAAAGGTAGGTGTGAAAGAAGGGAGGAGATGGTTATTTAAAAGGAGGCTGCAACTGCAGAGGAGCTAAAATGGATTTCCCAAGGCACCACGTAAATCTCCATTGCCTAAACCCCACTGCTGAACTCACTGGAGACTAGGAGGAGGGAAATGGCAACAAAAACAAAGAACAGTTGAAAAATAGAATACATTACCTAGTGCCCAGTACACTTTACCCTGACCTTCCTCACCTAATAACCTCTGGTGTTCAAAAAAAGTATTATTTTCACAAATGCCACAGATATTTGTTTCCTTTGGTCACTGCTAAGTGGTCTGTAATATGCATGCTTAAGCCATTTTTTGTGACAAATTTAGCCTACTAAATTTAACCATTACCAAGGAGTGAGCACATTACTATTTACTAAAGAAAATCACTGTTGCCATTTTTGCAGCTCCTAAGTGGTACTTTAGGTGCCACAACTTTTCTTCCTACATGTGCAGGGCAGTCCTGTAGCCCCTTGTGTGGATGCATGTGCTGTATGCGTAGCTCTGAGACCAATGCTCTGTTCTCCCAGGCACAATGAGAAATGGTGATTTGTTAGCAACAGGGATTTCTCGTACATTCCTCATACATTCTTGTACACCATATCACACTTATTCCATTTACCCACAGCTACATGCTGCAGGAGTTACTGGCTCCTGCCCTTCCACCCTCAGGGCTTTCCCAAGGACACCCAAAATGCTCGGTAGAAGGAGATTTGCTCCTAAGAATATCTGGCCCTCAGCAAGTCCTTAAGATGACCAAACAATTAGAGGTAAAGGCAGGTGTGAATGTAGGGCAGGCTGGTTTGATCTGAGGGAAGCCAGGACATTTCCTGACCTCTTACAGGCTTGCTGTGTCAGTCCAGAAAACAGCCTCATTTTCCTAAGTCTGGACCCTGTGGAGGGGAACCAAAGTGCTTCCATCTCAAAAGTGCCTCGAGCAGTAAGAACCTGAGGGCTGAGAAATCCTAGAGCTCATCTAAGTACCAGACCCTGAGAGAGTTCTCCCTCCACATTGATTTCCTTTTATCTTTCCCCATAAATCAGTCTTTTCAACTCTTATATCCTTTTCTCTTCCTTTCCTCTTAACACACTCCAATCCATCAAACTCTCTCTGATGCCAAATGCCCACAAAAGAACATCCTGTGCCATTCCTGGCTCAACACAGCTGTCGAAGGAAAGGACTAAATTCCACAGCAGATTTTGAGTTGGGTGACATTTCTGAACACTCGATAATGGAAAATCTCCAATTCTTCCCATGTATACTGCGGGCCTAAAACAAAGCTGATGGGGACCGTTCCGTCTAACCCAGGCAGATAAAACTCGACACAGCAGCTGCTCCATAAATCCAGACATCGCCAACATTATTTTAGAACACGCCTTCATCCTAAATAATGCAATCGATGTAAATGAGAGCTGATGTGTTGATACATCAACATTTTATATAGACATCTAATCTACATATTTGCAGTCACAACAGATTCAAAGATTGATACTGATACCCAGTATAGTTTTATGATATCTATTAAATGTATTACCCTCTCCATCAGAAAGCTGTATGTGACAGCGTATTCTCTCCTGAACCAATACAAGCAGGGCTGGGAGTGGGAGAAGTCATTTAGAAAGAGTGCTGTAAATGTCAAGTCTGTCATCTCTGTTATTAATATGTCATGAGTGGACTCTAGGTGATGCTCTCTGTGAGATGAGCATTATGAATGGAATAAGCTGCATGTACAATTAATATTCCTCTTGATATATCATTTGTAAGTATTTTAGAGAGGTTGTAAACAGGGAAAGCTTGCTTAGAGATGAATGAATTAAACAGGAGGGAAACAAAGAAAGAAAGAAAGGGAGAGGGAGCAACAAAATCTGTGTATTTGATGATGTCCCATAGGACACTGCTTGGAGCTGGTGCTCAGCATGGGGATGGCAAGGTGGACTGAGCTGCTCCTTCCTTTGTTGCTTTCATTTTTAGTAGATCATTGGTCATTTTAGATAATGACAGTGAATTTCCATCCTCCTGATGCCACTGTCTAGCCCCAGTTCCAGGGATATTTTGATGTGGAAGATCATCAAACCATCAGTGGAGGTTGATCTTTCCTGGGGGAAATAAGAAGAACCAGCAACCAAAAAGAGAGGTGTGGAAGCAGTCATAGATAATTGACCTGTTAATCATCCCCTTGGTGTGATGGAAGCAGGAAACCACCAGTCTTCTTGTTTTGGGAAAGGAGGAGACTTCCCTGGTTAGTGAAGTGGAAGACAGGAGACATGCAGAGGGAAGTAGAGGCAAAGGAAAGGCAGGAGCAGAGACTCAGCTTTCATGACATAGAGCCTGAGTTCAGCTGCCCTTACAAAGCCTGCAGCCTCCTTTCAGGGTAATTTCAGTACTGGGCCACCATAAGTCTGTAAGTCCTTTCCCACCCTTCATCTGCCTTGGGCTGCTTTCTGTTCAGCCTCAGGCACCCATGGTTAATAAGGTGTTAAAACCAGGCACAGTAAATGAGCTGGTTCACCAGCTGCAGACAAGGAAGAAGAAGACAGAGACAGCATCCCCGTGGGAGCCACCAGCAGTGCTCCAGAGGCATCTGTTGCTCCTTGACCTGCTGGCTACACTCATTTTTTACTTTTCTAAGAAAATAACAGGGTGCCTTGGGTGCAGTATCGGGCAATCCTCTCTGCTTCCTAGAAAACAAACACCAGCAAGCTCTCCATCCCTCAGCCCTGAAAGTTGTGCTGGCTTTATGTCTCCTATCCTGGGGCCAGGCAGGAGGAGGCAGAGAGAGGGGATGGCCAGGGGTGTCCCCTCCACCCAGCCAGCCCCCCATGGCACAGGACCGTGCACAAAGCCTGGGGAAGGGCTGCAGGGAGTGGGAACTCCTCAGCAAGCATTTTAGCCTCATTACTGCATGTTTTGCAGGCGTCCTTGGGCTCCCCTCAGCTCTAGTAGGGTAATGATGAGATGGAAATCTTGGCCAGCTACTCTAGACATCCATCAGCAGCCACTTCTGGAGGCACTGCTCCGCTGCAGCAACGGGGCTCTGCCAGCCACGGTACAGACAGGGATTTCTGGCATGATGTGGGATCATAGCAGTCAGATGGATATTCTTTCTGAGTTTGCTTTTGAAAAAAATGTATATATATATATAAAAAAATGGTGGTGGTGGTGGGGATTTAGATGTTGTTATCTCCCATCGTATAACCTGGAAGCTCCTAATAGCCCAGTTGGGATAACTCATTTGCACTTTGGCACATCCTGAATGCAACGGAGAAAGTGTAACTTCCAAAATCACCCTTCTGATCCTTGTTTAGAGAAAACCAGAAAAGTGTGTGTCTTGGGGAGACTGCAGAAAAATCAAGGTGAGGATAGAAAAGGCTAAATCCCACCAGGGAAAAATCTGACGGATGGTTTTGGCCTGTCCCTGGGTGATAGGTGCTGTATAAAAATAGAACAGCAAGTTGATACGATCTAAATAAAAGATGAAAGGCAGACAGAGAATACAAAACGACGGCCAGCAAAGCACTCAGGTAACAAAGCAGTAATGAGCACAGTGCCTGCTGTATGCAAGGAGTGATTCCAGCACACAAGTGGCCTTGCCTCCACCTCCCTGCCCCAGCATCCCCATAGAGGTGCATCGGAAAGCAGACTGCATCTGCGTCGTGCCTGCCTTCTGGACAAATGAGGGCTGGAGTCCCCCAGTTAACAGCCTGCTATCTCCCACCAGAATTAATTCACACAAAATGTGACGAGAAAATCCTGTGTGTGCTTTATATGAGTGAAAAAAAACCCACACTGCTGACAGCCTGGCTTTGTGCTGTCTTAGTGCTTTTCAAGCAGGGCTCCCAGAGGACCTGGGGCCTTCGGCGTGCTTTTAAGACAGGCTTGGATCAAAGCGGGCCAAGGAGGACCAGAGGGCTGGGAAAGCCCCCTGCCCAGCATGAGTAGTGGGGTCCCTGGTGAAACCAGGGCAGGCTGCCCCAAGGGAAGAGAGAGCTTGTCTTCCTCATGCCTGCCACAGTCAGGCTCTGCACGGTGCACTGCAGGCTGCACCAATTCATCTTGCTTACCCTTGGAGGCATGAATTCAATCCCAGGTCAAGCTTTTAGAGCCAAGGGATTTAATCAGTCCTGCTTGTAATGGAGGAGCTCAGTTTGAGCTGCTCTCTCTCATTTTGTTGGGATGTCCAGCCTTCCAGCCTGCAGCCAGGCTGCAAGCCATTGCTGGGGCAGCGTGCTCCGCCAAGAAGAGCAGCTTGCAGTGTGAAGTCTTGTCACAGAATAAGACATGGCCATGGTGAACTTATCACAGAGTCATAGAATGGCCTGGGTTGAAAAGGACCTTAAAGATCATCTAGTTTCAATCTTATGAAGGCTATACAGTCAGAGGTATCAAAGAAAATACCCACACATGGGAAAGGACCACACAGACACCTTACATGACATACCAGAAAAAAAAAAAGGAAAAAAAAAAAAAAAAAAAGGCAAGAACATGAAGATCAAAAGCTCCTTTATTCTTTCAGTTGTCTCCAAAGTACACCTTTGGGATCCTATGGCCAGAGCCATCACTGTCCAAAGTGTATAGGAGCCCCATTTCACCCTTCACCTGATAGTGCAGCTGGGCACCCAACTTGAGTTACCTCCATGCCGGCCAGCACCAGCACAGTCTGCAAACTGGGAGACCAGGGCTGCCTCTAACCTGCTATCCTTCATGGGCTCAGCAGCACAGCTGTTAGAGGCTGGTGGAGGCTGGACCCTGGGACAGAGCAGGGAAAAGATGTTTGAGCCAAAACACTAATTGCTTTGCTCTGTGCAAGGAACAGGAGGGAGGAATATTTTCACCATACCGGAAAGCCAGATGAGATGGGCTTACGGTCTCCAGGAAGTCAGATGAGAAGGACTAATAGCCTGAGGGTTATGAATCTAGGAGGAGAAGAAATGCAGAGAAAACCTTCCTTTGATCTAAGCCACATTCCCGGTAAAGCGTGAATAACAGCCCTTGCAGGCCTGGCTGGCTGCTATCCTTTCCTTCCATTACGGGCAGTCTTCTGGGAACCATTGCTGAGGCTGACTCTCATTTATTCCTCTGTTTACAGGGACTGGTCATTATTTACTGAAGCTTCTCCATGCCTCAACAGCATTTGCAACAAGTAGGAAGTACTGCATTTGTAAAGAGATAGACAGAGATGACGGAGAAGAAAAGGCCTCCAGTAATTGCTCCTATTTATCATGCTGGCTTCTCTGCCTTGCTCACACCAGGCTCTGCAGCTGTTAATGCAGGCTGTGGGCACTCCCTGCCTGGAGAGGGGCTGGGCTGCATGCTCTACTCTCCCTTCAGTCATGCTTTGCAGTAACACGCTATTTCTTTGAAAGGCAGACAAGGTGGAAGCAGAGCCTGAACAACGCTGAAGGTGGACTTTACAGCAAGATGGGGTGAAAGGGAGAGAGTTGGTTGCAGACCCGCTGTCTGCACTAACACGTGCATGAATGTGCACACAAACTTATGCATGTGCTTTCTTTCACAACATTTGCTGGTGTTTGCCTTAGTTCAGGCCCAGCAGCTCTCTATGATCAAACCTGTTGTAAAGCCCCATGCAATGGCTGGGAGTTTTTCAGTCACGTTTGATGAACACCAGAGCTATGATTTCAGGAGGGAGGTGGCTGTTGTAACTTCATACAAACCACCACTTTGTGGCAACTCTAATGAGTCATGAAGCTTATACTGTTAATGATGCTGCTGCAAAACGCTCCCAGAAGGATGCAATTAAGAAAGGTTGGTGATAATGGGCATTAAAGCTCTCTATTGGGTGGTAAAAAGTTGCTCAAGCAGGCATGTACCTGGGTAGAGCTGCAAGGTTCCCATATGCTGTCTTCCTCTGAATCACCTCTTGCTCCAGTCTTCCCTGGTCTGTGGTTTCTATGGTTGCCATCATAAGCACTTCTGCACAGTACCTCTTGTGCACACACCCGCTTCTCTTCAGCAGCCGGCAGACTCACCTCTTCCATCACGGGAGCCCTTAGCTGTCAGATAGGCACTTTCAGAGACAGTAGCTCTTTCTGTTGACTAAGAACATGAGATGTTCTTGTTCCTCTCTTTTCACCAATTCTTCTGCTATTTCCTCACCTCTCAGCATTTTGGTAACATGTTGCTGTTATTAATGTAGCTGTACGATTCATCCCTGCTGAATCCTGACCCTACTGAGCTGGTGGGTACTTATGCTGAAAGCAGTCCCTGCTGAGAAGAGCATAACATCCTAAAGAGACAAGACCAGGCAGTAGGAAAGGAAAAGAAGTCCAGAAAGAGGGAGTCTCTAATCCAAAATCATCAGTAGCAGGCTCAGATCTCCAAGGCAGATATATCCACCTCAGTGATAATTATTTTGGGTTCCCTTCATGCTCTGAGGAAACTTCATGGCTTACTTCAGCTGTACTATTCCAGAAGTCTGCTCTAAGGTAAGATGAACCACACTCTGAAGTCCACTATTTCTCTATACAGACTATACAGGGACACCCAGTTATGCTGAGAAGGATCCCAATCCTGATTTACTAGGGCAAAATCTTAAATTCCTCTGCCAGTACAAACTGGGCAAACTATCACCTTCCATAAGAACAATATATTCATTAAACTGCAGTAATTATTTTATGTCTATCTCCCAGTTAAGTTGCATATCTGATAAAGTTCTTAGCCATAGAAGTATTCCCGAACAGCAACTCAGTGACCTGTGTGCTGCAGGGGAGCCAGGCTGTATATCACGAAGACATACAGTGGCCAAAATATCTGAATCTTTTAACATCAGAGTAGGACGTGGCTTAACACACTACCAAGGGATGAGGGAGAACAGGAGAACATAAATTATGATATCCACCATGCTATGCCTGCAGCTGGTCATGAAGAAACCGTCTGCATTTGTCTTCAGTTCGCCTTCACCTAAGGCAAATAACTTTTTCTTCATTTCTAATATGAACTACAGCTTTCCAAAATGTTTTCTTTAAAGCAGCTATTAAGGATGAAGGGTTAAAGATGCCACTTTGTGTTTCTAACATGGTGTGGTATAACCAGCAGCTAAATTACAGCAGGCCAGAGAAAAGGGCAATGAGTCTCTGCTAGTCTTGCAAAAAATTGCTCAGGTGCACTAATGCATCTTCTTGAGCAATGTCTCCTCCAGCAAAATTCTGCTGGCTGAGATGGCCTTTAATCAAAGAAATAGCTATTACCTGTGACATGACCAGGAATTTGATGGTTCCCCCACCATCATCAGGGGAAGGAGAAATGCTTTGCCACAGTGTCGAAAAAAATCCCATAAACCCAAAGATCGAAGGCCTGTGAGAAGAGCCTTGGAAGAGGAAACCTCTTCCCCTCAAGGGGTGCCTGAGGAGAGCCGACCAGGAGAGGAGACATCTGCAGAGCACATTCCAGCAGCTCCTTTCAGGCAGCACCCAGGCAGCCCCTTTAAGTCTTCCAATTCAGCGAGCCTGAGTTTATAATTTAGTGTCGAGAGCTGGGCACAGATTTAACTGGCTGGGGATGAACTGGGTGCAGACACCCGTTTTCCTTCCAGACCCCCTGAAACCTTCCTGTAGGACACTGTGCAGCACCCAGGTGACAGCAACAACTGGCACGTAGGCAGGAGTCACGCAGTGTATACGTACAACCTCTCCTACAAGCACACAAAGGACATCTCTATGTCCACAGCAGTTGCAGGAAGAATTTAGAGACACAGATAATAAACTGTAGCAGCCCTAAGTGCTGGTTTCCCCCAGAAAAGCTGTTTTGTTTTGTTTTGTTTTGTTCTATGGGCACTGGCAGTCAGGATGATTTTTTTTTATTATTTTTATTTATTTATTTTTTTTTACCAGCTCTTCCTTCAGCATCCAGCATTTCCCCAGCCAGACCTCCTGGCAGATAATATGCCACCCAGCACACCGGGGATGCGAGTGCCTGACTTCCATGCTATTTCAGAGCCAGTGACCTACATACGAGCTGCAAGCCCTGGATGCCAGTCACAGCTAACAGCAGAGATGCTCCTCGGCTCAGTTTTAGATATGCTCACACACGAAGGATTTCTGCCTGGGTCATCAACCCTCATTGGCAGAGCTTGCTGAAGCCTTGGTTTCGGGATACAGAGGAATGTGTTGGCGTGTACCAGCGAGGAAGCTGAGATCTGGTGAGATGCTATGGGTGGGATGGGGTCTGTCCCACACCTGCCACCACTGAGGCTGTGAGCCTCTCAAATGCTGGAGAACAGCCTGTGTTAAAGAGGCTGTGTTAAAGATGGAATTGCACGCAGCTTGCTGACACCACAGTGAAGCAAATGGTGCTGTTAGCAGACCATGGGTTTTATAGGATGCTCCAAATAAACCCTCCCCAGTCAACACACCCTGCTTTAGCACCCCACGGCTGGCTGCTCTTACTGCTGGAGAGCTGCTCCAGTGCTCAGATCCTGCCCCTCTACAAAGTACCGCGTGCCTGCCTGCAACCTCTGCCCATCCCAACCCCAAAACAGTCCAGTGACAATGATAAGGCCCAGCAAACTCCACTTTGGAAGGCATTTGAGCTTTGGAAATGCTGCTGACAGTGTGACCCCACTCCTGGGGGCTTCCTAGCCAGTCCCCAAACCCTGCTGTGACCTCCGTGAAGGCAGACACCCTCCCTGCCTCCCCCCACAAGCTCAAGCCATGTGGATGTGATCACAGCAGAAGGGAAAAAGCAATGTTATGTCATAGCAGAACCATGCTGGCAGGTCAGAGATGCACAGACATCTCTGCTGCCCTGGCCCAAGGGCAGATGCATGTCCCTCTGGCTCCAGCAGAGGAGCTCCTGCCACCTGAAGAACTTGGGGTCCCCATCGCTTTGCAGGGCATCCTTCAGCCCGTCGGTAGCCTGCAGAAACACATGCCACATTGCTGCAGAATCACACAGCTTTGGGCCTATCTAATCAAAAATATGGGGAAAGGAGAGAAGCTGTGATAAATATAACTTTGCAAAAGGTGATATTTCATAGCAGGCTCCAACCATACATGATGGGGGGGACACGATAGAGATTGGACTGCAATGGAAACATCACCTTTTGAACAAGATACTTTATCTGTTAAATCAGTTCCCTCTCTTGTCAAATTAAATCCATAGCCCATTTAATCAGGGAAGTCAAAGCCAGATCCAGTGTCTCGGGGGAAGTTTTATTGGAAGCAGGTTCTCTCTTTGCAAAAAGGAAGGTAATATATATTTGAGACTGCATACTAATGCTAAAGAATTTGTCAGGAGGAGAAAAAAAAAAAAAAAAGTAAGGAGGGAATGGTTCAGTTTCCCCACAGAAAATTATCTAGATTGGGGAAATATGAACTGACCTAGTTTTCAAGTTTCTTTTTTAAGCAGAAAGAAGTAAACCTTGTTCCTAATGTTTCTGAACAAACATAGAAGCTTTGAAAGGCACACCAAAATTCAATAAACCTAAAACAGAAGGGAGAAGGGGGTAGGATGAGGATAGTATTCAGTGGTGTCTATACTGAAAGGGGCTGTTGAAAATTTGGGTCAGTCCCTGAGAGAGGATGTCTTCTTGCCTTGATCCTTTCCAACAGCACGGGCATCTCAAGGGCACTTGTGGGAAGCAGGGACGGCTCCCAGGTCCCATCTCTGGAATATGCTCTGAGCTCTTCTGCATGGATGAATCCTTTCATGGGAAGAATAAATACTGCTATAAGAAAAGCCAAACAAATCTAAAGAGGAGGTGTGGCAGAGGGGGAAAACAAATAGGAGAATAAACCAGAATCCAAAAAATCTTACCCACCAGAAGAGAGGACACACAGAAAGATATTTTGCTGTCTAAAAGTCAAACCAGCCTCTGGGAAGGAAGCAGCTGAATTTAAAGCAACCATTTTGGAGATAAAGACGACACTAAAATTACTGTTGAACATTATCCAAAAAGGCAGATAATGCCTAGATTACATCTTCAAAGTTTTATCGCCTTAAGCTAACGGAGAAGGAGAAGGGGGAGCTCAGGCTCACGGGGAGAAAGACTTGGTTTCCTAGGTCTGTCATGAGCCACATTGACTTGGACTCCAATCTCCGGTATGTTTAATATGTAGATTGACTTAGGCTTTCTCAGTAAGTAATTTAAGAAAACAGCATCTGAAAAAAAAAAAAAAAAAAAAAAAAAAAAAAAAAAAAAAAAAAAAAAGTCTTAAGTAATTTAAACTTGCTGCAAGGAAAGGCAGCAGAAGGTCAGTTTTTTTAACTTACGCGAAAAGTGATGACATGGTATCTGGAAAAGGGCCAGGTTTGTGCAGCGAAAGAGGATTTCCTGCTTGTATTCCCATCTATTGTAGCTCGCTGCTCTCCTTTAAATGACATCTGGACGTGTGTGTGGGGATGCACATATTTCCAGCCGCAGCAGGCACCCTGCAAGAGTTCTGAGCCTCTGAGGTTTCATGCTCCCAGCTGCGGCTGGCTGGTTGGGGACATACCCCCGGCTGGTAGCGGTGTGCTCGAGGGAAGAAGGATCCCCTCTAGCATGATAGAAGCAGCAAGGTAATGATTCAAGGAGATGGATTCTCCTTGCTGCCACTCCCAGGAGAAAATCTCTGCTTCATCCCCTCTTTGTCTGGCTTGTCTGCTTAGGGTCCAGCTCAGCGAAGCATTTAAGCAAATGCTTAACTGCCATTGATTTCAAGGGGATTACGCACACAGCCTGAAATTAAGCATGTTTTTAAACGCTTTGTTAAACCAGGGCCTGAAAAATGTGTTTTGTGGTGGTAGAGGCCTCTCCCTGCATCTTTCCAGAGCCTCACGTAGTGGTCCCCAAAGCGAGGCAGGAACTGTTTGGGAATAAACATTTTGAGGCTTTCCCCTGCTTTTTGTTGAGCTGTGATGTGGGACATCATGTGCTGACAGCCGACAGCGGGTGGGCTGAGCAAGCAGCTTTGCAGTGGTCTGCTTGTCACAGGGGTGTGCGATTGCAGAGGGGATGATGAAACCATGCAATGAGGAACCTGATTAAATCAGCCTACACCAAGCAGTGGGGAGCAATTCCAGGTCCAGGTCCATCTGTGTACCCAAACCTGTGTCTGGAGGAGCTCTGCACCTTCCCAGAGGAGGAGAGTGGGAGATGGGGCAGCTCTGGCACCAGTTTGGGCAGCTGGGAAACCAGTGCCAGGAAAGGGGACCCTACAGGCCAGGCTTAGCCATGGTCTCACATAAAACCAACCTCAAATCATCCCATCCTGAAGCCAAATCTCACAATTGGTGGTTGCTTGAAATCAGCACCATCTTTTGAGCTCCTTCGAACAGCAGCACTTTCACAATGCGGGACCATGCAGAGCCTCCAACATGCTCTGCTGAGCATCCTCAGAGATGATTTCAACCAACTCTGGAGCTGTTTCCCAAGGTGCAATAAAAGTTATTTTCCTGTCCTCCAGAGTAACTTCGCACGAGACCCTGGAATTCCTTGAGTTTATTTTTTAAAGCTGAGGAATGAAGGTCAACATGGTGGCCTGGTCTGTATTAAGCTTTACTCCACAAAGTCTGAGCTGCTTTTTCTGAATTTTTCCACCAACTTTTAACCTGAAGTAAAAGCTGAGCCTGGGATATTTCAATCCAAAGATGAAACACTTGGCAAAATGATAGAAAGTTGAAATCAGAGGCTCACCATGGGGACAAGCAGAGAGTGCTGCAAAGGGGGGTGCTACAACTTACCCCCCCAGTATAATCCCTGCTTCTATAGGTTTCTTTGTGATCAGTCGTTGGTGCTAAGTAACCACATTTTAGTATTAAAAAAAGCAATTTGTTCCAAATGCAGTGGCTACAGGAATGCCACATCCTATTCTTAACAACCCCATGATGTACTGACAGCAAGCCAAATCCTGTTCTCAATTACAGGAGTGTAAATTCACAGTAACTCAGTACACAGCCTTGTGTGATGGGAGTGAGCAAATGCTCAGAGCTTTTGGAAATCACGTTGCGAGGATTTGCATATGCAATGATAACTGAAAGGCTGTCAGCCGGCACACGGGGACTGTGTGTAGCTGGGACGTGCCAGCAAGTTGGCATTGGTGACACCATCAGGTATCACTGCCCGGCAGAGATTTGGCAAAGTGAGCTTGTCAGACAGTGGATGTATTATTATTATTTTTTTTTCATGCTCCCATGCATGGGGAGATGCCTATTTACAGCAGAGTGACTCCAGGAGTGGGAATCAGAGCCGGGCTGGGGCACGTCACCTCCTGCTGCATCTTGCAGCCCCTCTCCGCTCCAGCTGGGCAGCACACTGCCGAGCCCAGCATCAAAAGCTAGCAGCAGTGGAGGAGAAAAGCCGGGCTGAGCTTGAAAGACAAAGTCCTTGAGAAAGCCTCCACCCCCCCAGCGGCAGTGGAAAGCACGCCCGAGCCCACATATGCTGTCCCTGCCAGAGACTTCAAATGGAGACAGCATCTCCCTTGCGTGACTCCCGTTTCATGCGCCCGGATGCATCCGAACCCCCTCGCCAGTGGGACGGCTGCTCAGCAAGGACGTGCTGGGGGAGGCCCGGCCTCCACAGTGCTCCCATTGTGGAGGGAACACAATGGAGTCACCGCAGAGCTCATGGGGAGAGCAGCAGCTTTGATGCGCAGCAGAGGAGCTGGCTGTGGGTTCGGGTCACCCCGGGGGCTCGGCCCAGTGCTGGCTTCTTCCCTCCATCCCTGTGCGAGGGGGTCTCCAAATGGTTGATCCCTTCCAAAGGGGGTGAGGCTGGGGTTTCCTAAGGAGAGCTGGGGGCCAGGTGTCAGGATGCCTGGGCTCTCCCACAAGCACCAGGAGGGACACCCATCCTGCCCAGTAGCTGTTGTACAAGGTGCAGCATGGCTCTGCTGTTTTCCCATCCCTCCCCTGAACGTCTCAGAGGTTGCACTCAGAGGAAGCCCCATTTCCTCAGCTCCCCCTTACTTACCTGCCTTCCAGCACTGAGGGACGGACTGCTCCTGAGCTCCATCCATCACATCCACCTACCCCTACCCAAAGTTTTACTGCTCCAGCACCGATCCCATGTGTACGATCCCTCAGGTCTCCCCTTGGACCTCTCCGACACAGCGCAGAACATCCCACGGTGTAAATGAGCCCTCGTTCACACCCCGGAGAAGAAGCATAGAGCTGGGGGAGGAGGAACACAGATGTCTTGGGATGATGGGTCTGAGGATCTGATTTTTTCTTATTGACCAGAGGGGGGATTGCTGGGAGGGAGGCAGGACACAGCAAGAGCTGGGAGTCGCATACATCCTCTCCCAGTTTCAGCATTCTCCCACACAGGGTGTTTGCAGAGGGCAGGCCGTTAGCTAAATCAATATAGCATTTCTGGGGAAGGGAATGGAAATTGCACCTGGGCTGTGGTTCATCTGCCACTTGGACTCCAATACGTTAAAAAGCCTAAAGCCGTGCTGAGGAGCTGGCAGCTAGCTCCTTCGGGATTACAGGAGCAGACTCCAAAGCAAAGCCCTTTCCAAGGCTTGACATGCAAAACGCAGTTTAGGAGCCTGATGTTCAAAGATTTTTTTTTTTTTTTTCTTTTCTCCAGGATCCTGGCCAGCAGTGAGAGGAACTGCACATGGGTGGCAGGGCTGAGCGTCAGGCCCCGAAGCCAAATGTCTGAGAAGATGCATCTCATTTTGAGCATCTTTATTCCAAGACTGTGCCAGAGCGCACTTGTTGCTGTGGGTTAAATCCAGGCTTTACCCAACATAGCCAGGAGCCCATCGCTGCCACCCGAGTGGGCACAGCCTCTGCAATTACATCTAGAGTGAAGCAGAGCAGACAGGAGTGTCTTGCAAGTTAGTTTACGACAAAGCAGGATCAGACCCAGCTCGCTTTATTGCTCTTGTTTTACAAGCATCTGTTGTTTTGGAAACATCTGAAATGAGCACAGCCCGACACAAGGCACCCTACGCAAAGCATCCTCTGTCAAAGGCAGAAATCTCAGACACGTGTCTGAAAAAAAGACTTGAAAGCTTTTTGTTGTTGTGTTGGTGGTGGTAATTTTGTTAAAAAAAAAAAAAAAAAAAAAAAAAAAAAAAAAAAAA